>WEIS01095872.1:3685-18887 GCA_013389965.1 Todus mexicanus
CCTTGGCCTGCTGGCAATACTTTGCCTAATGCAGCCCAGGATACCATTAGCCTGCTTTGCCACAAAGGCATGTTGCTGGCTTATGTTCAAGCTGGTGTTCACCAGGGCCCCCAGGTCCTTTCCTGCCAAGATGCTTTCCATCTGGTTAGCCTCAAGCATGTGCTGCTGCCTGGGGTTGTTCCTCTCCAGGCGCAGGGCTTTGCACTTTCCCTTGTTAAACCTTGAGGTTCCTGACAAGCCATTTCTCCAGCCTGTTTAGGTACCTCTGGATGGCAGCACGACCCTCCACTCCTCCCAGTTTGGTGTCATCTGCAAACTTGCTGAGGGTAGACTCTGGCCCATCATCCTGATCATCATTTAAGATGTTGAACAAGACTGGCCCCAGTATTGGACCCTAGGGTACAGGACTAGTTACTGGCCTCCAACTAGAATCTGGGCTGCTGATCATCAACCTCTGGGCCTGCCCATTAAGCCAGTTTTCAGTCCACTTCATTGTCTTCTCATCCAGCCCATACTTCATCAACTTTTCTATGAGATTCTTTATGGGAGACAGTGCCAAAATCTCATTGAACCTTTCTGAAGATCAGACACATAAATGGATTTGAGTCTCCAGGCTTCCAAGGGAACAAGTCTCAGGGAGTTGGGAGGAAGGATGCTATTGTATTGATCCTATGAATGCCTACATTTCTTTTAAAATCCACTATTATAAGTAATTCACAATAGTAAAGAATACAGCTTAGTATTTCAAGGGCCATGAACAATGCTAGATCATGCTTACTGAACTTTTAGAACTTGAAGAGTAACCAGTCAGTGAGTTTTGTCAGCATACTTCATTTTCCCTATCTGTTTTTTCAAGGAAAAATGTAAATTTACTAGATTTCTGTGCTCATTATCAAATTTCTTACCTCTCTTTTGTCATCGACCATGTTCCATATAATTTGAAAATGCCTAAGATCATTGTAACTTAAAAGTTGGTCTTCTTCAGTTGAGTAAAACAATGAGAAATTCTCCACAATGATAGCTGAAAAGCAAAAAACCAAAATATGTTATAAAGAAAGCCTGCAGTTACATTCTAACTGGTTAATATCTATAAGCAACAATGAATTTCAATATGAATTCTGCTGTGAAAACTTCACTTTAATAAATGCCTTTAGCTCTATATTCAGATGAGGATTTTGAATGGGTAATAAACTCTCATCAATATTCACTGTGCTCCCTTTTTAAAAGCTGTCTCTTAAATGCTGGTGAGATGCCTAATCTAACATCTAACATCAATTAGGTGAATTCCAGTGATGCTGGAAAAATATTATCTGGAGGAAGGCAAAGCTCGGAAAATAATATTTCTTACGGTAACTATACAATACAACACATCTCTCTGATCAAAACCCTGCCATTCCCCAAATTGTTGAGTTTTAGCATATATCGTGCCAGAGAAGTATCAAAACCATTGCACGTACATAAGGTAATAGTGAAGGCACAAGGTAACCTCATATGTGAATAGCACAACAGACTCACATCTAACATACTACATGTGAAGACGGACCTTTATGCTATAAATTGGTATTTTCACTTACCAACAAGCAAATTTAGCATGATGTATGCAATGATGACATAAAATGAACAGAAATACATAAGAGCACCAGCATAATTTCCACAGTCTGTTTTCCAGTAGGTGCTGTTATCTGGTGTACAAAATGGAGGTTGAACCTTCAAAACAACAGGAAACAAAGTCAATCAATCATAAGAAGAAATTCTTACGTTTTTTGCAATCAAGACAATACTTATGACTGTAATTTATTTAAAGCTTCTCACTCATGGAATAATACTGTGGGTTTTATTGTGGAAAGGATTTTTCTGTTCCTTTAGTAGATACAGATCAGAAACCTGCCTGAGTGCGTTTCTGTGCAACCTGCTCTAGGTCACCCTGCTTTGGAAGGGTGGTTGGACTTGATGACCTCCAGAGGTCCCTACCATTTTATGATTCTATGAGAGGTGTGACAAAAAAGGCCTAGGCATGGATCTTACTACCACACACAAAGTGCATTGTGTGAAACAACTTAGTGTTCTGAAACGTAGAGGTATTCAAAAAACTTCCTTGCCCATTAATTATAAAAAGGAAGGGAATATCATTTTCATCACAATGAAAGCCACTGACAGAAATTTACTTGACAAAATGATTCAAGGACAAATTTTGAGGTCATTAAGACTACCATTCACAGTGAATGGGACGAAGGGCAGGCATTTAAGACAAAGTTAATTTGAAAGGTCACCTTGTCCCAGTCAAAGCAGAGATAACAGTAGAAAAGTGAGATACTGTACTTCTAGTTTTGAAAATATATTTTTATTTTTGTTTTTAAATCATGTAATATTCCAGCCCCATGAAATATCACACTGCGAGTGTGTGATTGAAACTGCAATACATGTATCATGCTCTGAGGTCTAGCAAGCACTATGTCTCTTGAAGAGATAAAGGCAATCACAACATTCCTTGTACAAAGTTTAGGAACTAGAAACACTTTGAGATGCAAGGGTGTCTCCTGTTTCTTGCCTAATTTATCTCTGGTAGTATTGTATTTACCATGCAGTCATGCATAATTTTGTTCCAGTCTTCTCCAGTAACTATTCTGAAGAGTACAGTAATAGCTTTGCCAGCTGATGAAAAATTTGCATGTCTGTTTTAAAGAATAAGAGAGAAAAAGAAAGATAATTTCACATCCCAGAATTAATATGTGGCAAGAAAAAAGCAAATCATTTCCATTTCCTACTGTTCTACTACTTTAAACTAAAAATGAGCTTGTTGAATTATTTATTACATGAGTTAGGATATAATAACTGAACTTTAGCTTGACACAGGTCAGAGTATTTTTGGCTCATTTTATTGAAGAGCCAAAGCAGACTCAAGGCCAGATCCTATCTCCTGTCTCCATTCTCCTTCTGAAGCCTGATGATGCTATTGATTGGGAAATCTTCAGTGACCTGGCAGTTCACAGAATTGTCCCCTCTCAGTATCAGCCTGGTATCTGGATCCTGTTTCTGAGTGATGCCAATAACGTGAAGTAGGTAGGCTGTGTTTCAGCAGCTTGCGGCTAGTGCAGTGCTGCTTTGAAGCATAGTCCAGCTGGATACTGAAGAGGAGCTCTCAGTCTGCTCTGAGCTGGAGCTGGTGTCATTTGGTCCAATGCACAAGGATCGGCAGATGGCTCAGTGTCTGATACCAGAAGTTCTGCTTAGAGCTCTTCATCTAGACCTGGCGACTTGTCTAGTTTTTAACACAAACATTCTAGCAGAAAGTGATTTTTTTCACGCTGTTTAAAGAACATCCCCATGAGGTACTAAGTACATACTCTACCTGTTAATGTTCTCTCCATATTTTACTGTACCAAACAAAACCACTCCAGCAAAAGCATAACAAAGAAGCAGTAAGAACATTCCCACTATGATGAAGAAACTTTTGTACATGCTGACAACCACAGTCAGGAGCAGCATTTTTAGTGTCACCTGGAAGGACAGAGAAAAGGCAATCTATGACGCCATTCAGGCAAGCAGAGATAAAAGGGAAAAGAGAGTTATTGCACATGCCATTTTGACAATGAATTCTTTACATGTACATGTTAATGGATGAGCCCAGTGAAATGGGACATTATGAACCTGACTGAAACTGAACATTTTGTGTCTTCCTCTGAAATGCATTGTGCTTTTTACTTGTTAAAGAGATCAGCAGATCTGCCTAATTTATAAGGTCAAGATGTTGCTCCTCAAAGAGTATATATAGGATAACACAGCAATAATACAGCATAAGCTTAACTACAATATTCTAGGATCAGTATACTCCAGAAGTATCAAAATCAGCATTGCATAAACAGTGGTGCAGTAAACTACTTTGGGCTTACCTGAAAGTGGTGTTAGGTGGAAACCACAGGTACTGTAGCCTACCTAAAGGAATGGGTTGATCTATAGAGAAGAGGATTTTCTTAAAATCCGTACAGCTTGATTAAACTATTAATCTCTTACGTAAATTGGCCGAAGAGCTTAAGAAGAGAGCATAACTTTGGAAACTACATAGGCTGTAGGCCTGGATAATAGATACTACTTTGCCACGTATGCCTATTGTATATTTTACTCTTGCTAAAAGTATTGCCTTAGACTGTCCTAACACCCTTAACCACTTATAGATGCTATGGAAAGTTCTCGTTAATGGGATTGAGGGTAGCAGTTTTCTTTAGAATCATGCCAAACTGATAACTCATGCTGACTTTCAGTCATCACAACTGCATCACAACAGATAAATTAATGAAACTGATACAGCTCCTAACATGAAAGCACAAATGACTAGGTTAAAACCTTGAAAAAAAACTTTAGAATCAATCAGAAAGCTTTGAAGGCAATCACTTGGTCTGGATGCATAGGAGAAGTAAGGATTTTTCATTTGACTTCCAAGGCTCTACAGGCTCTGTGTAGTTTGATTGAAAGAAAACTTTTTATCTTTACTGAACAAACCTTCTGACTTACTGTTCTTAACCCTGGCAACCGAGTACAGCAGTCTTTTCATCACATTTACTTTAATATGTGCAACTTCACAGAAAATGTTTGGATAGCCTAAGAAGTTCTGCAGCAAAAGAATGCAGAGTGTCACCACTTGTTAAACAAATGTGTTTGTTCTCTGCTGATGCTTATTCTGTCAGC
Organism: Todus mexicanus; assembly: GCA_013389965.1. Taxonomy (NCBI): domain Eukaryota; kingdom Metazoa; phylum Chordata; class Aves; order Coraciiformes; family Todidae; genus Todus; species Todus mexicanus. Next base: position 8,369 of record WEIS01095872.1, read on the forward strand.
CTACTCTCAATTACACCAGAGCAAATCCAAACACAAAAGAAGTTTAAACTTTAGAAGTGACTTGCTTTGTTACTATGCCAGTGTTTCCAGGAGAATATCTTGGCCCAATTATTTTTTCTAAATTGAACATAAATCCTTTTCTGCGATAAGCCATACATTGTAGAGACATAAGACACAGATCTGAACTCTGGAGGAAGAAACTTCTATATAAGAGCACTACCATAACAAGATGAGTGCATCAACCGCCACTGCACCAGTCTTGCAGAGAAAATAAATAAAAATAGCCTGCACATCATGCCACAGTGAAATGGAAAGGACTGAAAGTGGCATAATTTATGTTCAGAGTTTTAGAGAGCATTTTTTTTAAAAGTGTGGTATTGTAGTTGCACATTTTTATTTATTTTTTTTCAAAAGATGCAGCTTTTCCAGTAAGTGTAATATAGTGTGATTATACCATATACTCAGAATCCTGGCCTTTTAAAGACAGTGTGTAGAATTGGAGATCGCAGCTTGAAGTCTCCTTTTTTGGGGCATATAAAAGGGACCCTCTAGAGAATGTGCACGAGAGACATGTAGCATCTAGTCCTTTAATCTATACATGAGCACTGCAGTGGTTGTAAATCCTAATTTATACTTACGTGCTTCCCACAAATTGAGAAAAACCTGAAGACAATTACACAAGCCCCCATCATGTATGTGTATGCATTCTGGAACAGAAACACAAAAGACTTAATACATTGTCCTCCAGGGATCTCATGGAAAGATCATGATAATTGGTCTTCTAATAATGTAGGGCAGTTGTCATATGAAATCAGAGAAATCATAAACTAGTAGCAGCAATATTCCAATAACAGTGGAATGGTAAGAAACTAACAGAAGACTGCTCTACCACTACACTAATCCAACCTCACACATCAAACCAAAAAAACTTCAATCTATTAGCTGGGCTGCAATTACTTCCAGCAGCCCCAGCCTACCTGTCTAGGCAGCTGCTGGCTTACGGAAGCTCCTCAGACCTTCCAAGCTACCCAGCAGCAGGGAGCAAACTGTGAACGTTGGGGCAAAATGAATAGTTACATAAGACAGGTTTAGCACCAAAGAGAGCTCTGGGCAAACAAGAGAGAAGTCCACAGCTATTATGGGGTTATGACTTCAACATCTTGTGATTGATAACAAGTATCAACTATCCCTTCTCTGTCCCTTGTAAATAAGGAACCAGGGGTGTAGGCAAATTGAAAAAAATGAGGTGTGAAGGAGGAATAGCTGGTTTCCTTTCCTCCATGCCTTCTTGGATTAATCATCGCCCCTTAACCAAAAGCAGTGGTTCAGAATCACTGCTGGGTTTGGGACAGATCATGTAGTTCAGCAGTTCTGAATCTATGCCTTCTTTCAGTCCTCTGCTCCTGTCCGGATTCTGTGCATTGCCTCTTTCTTCCATGATGCTCATGAGACTGCTTTTGTCAAGAGATCTCAGTCTCTTCAGACTCCTTACTTTCCTCACTCACATCCTTCCTGAGCACTTTGGTTTTCTACCACATTTACAGACTCCACCTCATGTAAGTAAAACAGCTTATGTGCTTTATCGCTGTCCATGAGAACAATTCCTTCTTTTTAGCATCAAGCTCAATTTATTTCAGCCATATTCCAGAGTTATTAAACTCCCAAGGGTTTATCCAGATGTATAGCAGTGATCCTACTGCTGGTGCTTAATAGATAAAATGAAGCTTAATCACTGGAACTGTGTTTTATAAATCTTACCAGTAAGGCAAAGTGAAGTATCACCCATATAACTCCAAGAGATGTCACCAAGAGATCATATCGATTTCTTCTGCTTTGCCAGAAGCCAGCAGGTGACATGGCAATAATCTTCATTGTCACCTATGGATAAAAGCAAATTCACAGGTGTACTGAACAAATGGTAACTTCTTGTCATAAAAACCTCTTTCATTCTCTAAAATGTTTGATTGAGTTCATCTTATGAAATAGCTTCAAACAACCAAGAGCAGGTTTCACGTCAGCTAACTGTTCCCATGTGGACAAGTTAGGCTGCTGGTCTAGATGGATTACATAAGCTTCACTTAGATGGAGGAAAACATACTTCTGGAAGACCACAGATTACCAAGACCAGGGGATGACCAGTACTCTGGAAGTCTCTCTCTTTGTCTCCATCAAGTATGGAAGGAAGGAGTGTAGCTGGCCACCTCAGACTGAATGTTTACTGTAGGGATTGATGAGGTGAATGTGGGCTTTACACTTCTCATAGTTAAGCAAGTCATGAAGTTAGAAAATTATTATGTCAATATCATGTAGCTGAAAGAGGTAGTATTCTATCTAGCTATCTGTAGGCCTGTCAAAATCACAAAAGTGCATTTGAATTCAAGAATATAATTGTTTTCTGTAGCACCTACAGTTCAAATTAATTAGAAAGCTTTCTCATATTGCAAATAGTTCTTGCTTTAAGGAATTCTCTGTAATCAGCAGCATATAAGAGAAGGAAGCTAAGAACAGTAAAGGCAGTACATTTCACAATGTACCTGGTAAAAGGCAGCAACCAAAGTGTTTGACATTTCCGATGCAGGTAACAAGAGTGCAGACAGGAAACTTAAGAATAGATGCTGATAATAAATAGTCACAACTGCTTACAGATATCGAGGTAGGGTGATGCTTGTAGAGGTAACACAGGAGAGTTTCTCATATGCAATTTGTATTAAACCTCAAAGTAAGTGTGACTATATAAAGGCTATAAATATCAGGCATACATTGCATGACTTTTTTCCACTTTGCAACACTGTCATTAGTAGTATTCTTTACATTTCCGAAACCTAAATGATATATAAAAAGACACTAGTATGAGGTAGAAGGTTGATCTTCCAGTTATTTTTTTGCTGGAGAATGTTTTCTGAAGTCTGACTACAAAATGAAGAACGCATTCTGAATCTCTATCATTTGAGGTACCTGAATGTATCTTGCCTTCTTCTATCCCATAGCCCTTCTGTAGTAGTTAGCAGAGTTAAGGGAAGATCAGCTAGGGTATCCAAAAAAGTGTTCTATACCTTCAGTTATTTAGGCAACTGAATCTCACTCTACATCTGCTTTGATCACCGTGACAGCTTAAACATCTACCTCATGTGTAGAATTTAAACACTGAAGTTCAAATGCCTATGGGATCTTGAACTGAATACAACAATGTGCAGATTAAAAATCACATCTCACTTTATTCTGTGATTATCAATGTGGTAACAAAAGTGAAATTTCCAAATTCTTCCTGTTGTTCTAAACCACATATACTGATATGAGCAGTAGAGGTTTAAGAATCAGGAGTCCTTAGACTGGACACAGGGCCATTAGCTATGCAGAAAGCTTTGGCCTTCCTCACGGACCATGCCTGCTAGTGGTAGCAGACCGCGTACATAGCAGACTCTGCAACCAGACTGTGTTGCATTAGAGATCTTGGGCAGGAAGCTGCTTCTTTTCTCCATAAATTGTGTGCACTCACAGTGTGATCACTTGCCTGTTGAGACAGTCAACAAATTCTTCTTGGCTCTGACAAAGTTCCTTTGAAATGCTAGCAGTGCATTTGTTTCCCTTGGCATTGTAAGAGTAAAAAGTATTTCTAAAGACATAGTTACTAGGTAAATTAAAACCTGTCTGTGTATGATACAAATCAAACCTTTCTGTGTTTGCTCAGTCTCTCAAGAGATACCTTTTTCTCCTGGGCAGGGAAAAAAGAAGCAACAACACGGACATACTCTAACTACAGCTCCTACAAGGTATTCGCTTCATTGTTTATTCATCATTGCTGGCAAAACCTATCACTGGAACATAGGAACTGTCATATTGGATTAGAGCAGTGGGAAATGTATTCTACTATCCTGTGTCTGACAGTGGTCAGTATCAACTATTCGGAGGGGACTGATAAGAAAAATACTCAGCCACAAACTTCTAAAAAAATTATGTAAAAATCTAACCACAGAGGAAGCATCTTCTTTAACCTCATAAATGTGTGCTTTGTTACACTACTGGTATCCTAATATGAAAAAATACATACTTTAAAAAATATGTTTCAGTCCTTAGATTCCAATCTTATGAAACAGGCTAATTACACCTTGCACAGTTTGTTGTGGTGACAATTTTCTCATAGAGAACCATTACCACAGAGGATCCAGATGTGTGCAACAAAAGACAGACAACACTGGAATTTGACATAGCTTATTCAATGGTATTAAAATGAAATATGGTACTTAAATGAAACAAACCAAAACTCAGAGAGGTTTGATGATGTTACAACTATAGAATAATGAAGATTAATGCACCAGGCAAAATATAAATGGATCAAGTAGAACCTCCATGACACAACACAGATCTTGTGTTGTATGAAGTGAATTTAATCTGAGATGTTCTGCAAGACGTGGTGATCTTAAAGGTCTCTTCCAGCCAGAATGATTCTGTGATTCTAAGAATAGTTCACTGGGTTCACAAAAACACATGTTGAAATGCTCAGAGTTGAATATATATAAAAAGACACAAAGCTCAAGGTGATGGAGAAGTATGATTGTAACAAATTAATCATTTATTCCTGCAATACATATTAAAAGATAAGTGACATGAAGAGTCACAAATGTACATGTTCAGAAATTAAAAAAAAGTAGTGAAGAATAAGATAACATCCATAGAGACAAAATGAAATATATACATACTAGTCTTAATCTCGAGAAGTCATAAAATGTATTACTTTACCTCAAGGACAAAAATGAAGGTGAAAACAACAGACATTGTTGCTAAAGGAACAGTCACTGGATCTGCAGCATCCCACTGAAATGCAAACAAAAGAAGAACTAAATGCCTCTTCATTGCCTTAACTTTTCTTGCAGGTTTTGTTAATGAACAGATTTCACTTTAAAATATAGTCAGACAGAAATGGCATCTTGGTGCATTCTTCTCTAACAGATTTACAGCTTAACTGGAAATTAAAAATAGAAAAAGAAAATACAAAAAGACAGAAACTGACTCAGCTCCACAGGTTACAGCTAATGTACAGTGATCTGTGCCAGCTGAGATTGCTGTATCTAGAAACCATGTCTCCCTACATTCATCACAGCAATGGATCAACTGATTGTTAACTGGTGTTAGGCGATGTGCAACACATGCTGTACTATATAATGAAACGCTTAAAAGAAACACAGTTACCTTAACTGATAACAACACAGACTGGGCCAGAACAAGTACAGCAATAGTTCTCTTAAAAAATGGATGCTGAGTTATATCATACATCTTTGCTCTAAAGCCATCATTATCTGAAAAAGAACCAGTTTGAAGAGGAGAGTTAAAATACACATTTGCATTTTCCCCTTATTTCTTGACATATTTTTCATGTTCATTAGTAGCAAAATAATCCTTTACCAGTTTAAAAATACATTTCTAATTTTCTGCTACAATTTTCCACATCAAATAGGGCTTCTGAACATATAATTTCAAATACTGAACACCAGTGCTGCATGAAGGCTTTGGTACTTGTAGGGCAAGTGCATCATTCAACTGCTGTCAGGTTAATACATTCCATTCATTTCATTAACAACCAACTGCAAATATTTTTCATTTAGAAATTCATTTTTTCATTAAGGCTTATCCTAAAGCCATCGAAGCACAACCTTTTTTGGGTTGATTTTAATAGCCTTATGCAGAGATCTGTAGTTGGAGCCTGTTTCCACATTAACTTTATGCACAACCTCCTAGTGGCCTCACGATTACAATTTTAATTTGAATCGCAGACTCCTGGGGAATTATGAACACTAGGGCTCAACATGAATAAAATCGAAATATCTTTGATACCGGGACGAGGTGGGAGATGAAGAGGTTGTGCTATCTTCAGTCTGCTTTTCAGATCTTCCCATCGTCTCTGATCTACAGTCAGTAAAGCTGTCCCCTTAATAAACAAAGAGAAGCATAGAAAGCTTTTGTCATATAAAAGCTAGAACATTTAATGCTGTAAACATGAAAACAACATTCTCTTTGGTGCCTGAAATAAAGTTACATACGCAACTCTCCTTAAATAACACACACACTGCTTGGGAAAAAGAGTCTAAAGTATCAGCTGTTACTCAAGAGGATTTCTGGATGCATTAGCTGTGAGTTTCTGGGACTCAACTCAGCAGGCACAGTTGTTGCTCTTTGTAGCAGCAGCCCAGTGTGAGCAGTGAAACACTGCAGGAGGTCTTCCATTTGACTGAACATCATTTGCCAGGAAGCACTGTTTTAAAGAGTGGTCAATTTTGTCCAGACTTTGCTGCAGAAAATCCTGTGGCTTGTCAGTGCCGCTACAGTTTCTCGGGGAATGAGCCCTCCAGGAGACCGCTGCCGCCCTCCACAGTTCTTCTGCTTGGGGTGTAATTGAAATAAAATAATAGGATGCTATGATTCTCCAAGAGATCTCCACAGAGGAAGAACAAGGAGAGTTGGAGATGCACCCTTAACGTGGATGGTGGAAGATGTTAATGTGTGTAAGTGTTTTCATAACATAGGAAGAAGCAAGCAAATCCGAAACAGAATTCAACATTATTTATGATGACCTTCAAAACAAAATGAGGTCCTTATCACTTCAGAGAACTGTAAAATCTCATGGAAGAAGGAGTTTGGAGTTACAAAAACAAGGGAGACCTTTTCAAGGTAAATATCACAAGCCTGTCTCCCAGACACTTGGCTGCTTCCTCAGCATGGAGTGGCACTGAGCTGGGCAAGGGCTGACGTGATCTTTGGGGCTTGCTTTGGCATTGGCTTGTGTAGATGCTGGAACTGTGGCTGGCTGTGTGCTTGATAAGGTCAGGATTCCTCCCTCTCAGTGGACATAATCTCTGTACAGAGCTGTGTCTGAAAACAGCACCATGGAAGGAGCTGCGTTCCAACATGATACGGACAAAATGACAGACATAATGATGGTGGATGAAAAACTTAATATGAACCAGCAATGTGCGCTCACAGCCTAGAAAGCCAACTGCATCTTGGGCTGCATCAAAAGAAACATGGCCAGCAGGTTGAGGGAGGTGATTTTCTCCCTCTACTCCACTATGGTGAGACCTCACCTGGAACACTGTGCTCACCTCTGGGGCTCCCAGCATAAGAAGGAGATGGACCTGCTTGAACAGCTCCAGAGGAAGCCCACGAAGATGATCTTTGTGGGTGCTGGAGCACCACAGGCTGCAAGAGTTGGGATTGTTCAGCCTTGAGAAGAGAAGGCTCCAGGGAGACCTTGCAAAGGCCTTCCAGTACTTTAAGTGAGCCTGTAGGGTTCCTTTCGGGAAGCGGATGGGACAGTCTTTATCAGGGAGTGTAGTGACAGGATGAGGGATAATGATTTCAAATTGAAAGAGGTTAGATTTAGATTAGGTATTTGGAAGAAGTTCTTCACTGTGAGGGGGGTGAGGCACTGGAACAGGTTGCCCAGAGAAGCTGTGGATGCCCCCTCCCTGGTAGTGTTCAAGGTCAGGTTGGATGAGGCTTTGAGCAGCCTGATCTAGTGGAAGGTGTCCCTGCCCATGGCAGGGAGCTTGGAACAAGATAATCTTTAAGGTCCCTTCCAACCTAAACCATTCTATGATTCTATGTTTCTATGTCTATTACTCCTGTCATGCAGGGGCAATAGGGGCTAAGATGAATTGTTATCTCCCGGGCTCACAATCCTTATAAGCCTTGTGTTCACACCTTCCTGTTCCCTCTCATTCTGAATCAGAGTGAACATCAACAAACTTCCGTTTTCACAGCAGTTTGATCTGTCCTGTGTCTTCAAAGCTGAGTATCTAGGAGGAGGGAACGAAATATGAATTTGCTATACAGTCACATATAAATAAGGGTATTCTTTCCTGTCCATGTTCATATTTCAAACTCAAAAATAAAAAATAGTGAAAGATTTACACTGATATTTTGGATAAATCACTTCAAAAGTAACTTATGTGTTGGCCCAGATCACCTCTTTCCATAGCTGAAATTTAACTCCACAGATAAAGATTGAGTTATGAGTTAATGACGTCTCACTAATTTGTAAAAGAAATCTCATAAGCTGCCTTTGCAGGAGACAGGTTGACACAGTGAACTTGATCTTGTGAGTGACTCCTACGGAAAGAGTGGGAACTAAGAGTGAAAACACTTTCTAGCAGATTGACAGCACTTCGTAAGATTGTGCCTGTTGTCACAAAAGCATAATAAAAGTCATACTAGTAAGGTCAAAGATCAAGCTCCTCTAGCAGTACCTTTTTTCCATGACAATGGTCAAAAGTAAATGCCTATAGGTATAGCAAAACAACCCAGAGCAGCAAGAGGCTCCTGATGATTCTACATTGCCCACAGAACTGGCTCAGAATTCATGACAGATACATTCAAGACCAGATGCAAAACTAAAGGGGAAACGCACCACTTCCTCACTCCTGACTACCACGTGCACCATACCTCAGCAGCGTAAAGGAAAGATGTTTGATCAGATATGATCAAAAGCTATTTAAGAGCAAACTCTGTAATGTGATATTTCTTCTTGCCAGCACTTGTGCCTATGAACAGGTTTTTGAGGCAGTTGACCTGTGTAAGAAGTTTAAAGGGAATGAAGAAACAATTTAAATGATAGAAATGCTCAGCTAACATCTCAATAGAGTTTCATGAACTACGATGTACATGACAGAAATGTACTTAGCTAAATACATCATAGCTACAGAAAACCATTAAAACAATTCCAATATTTCAAATAAAATATTAATTATCTAATTTAAATGAAATTACTTAATTTTTGTTTTAAAACTTGCTGTGAAATATTTTGTATTCATCAGTGTAAGGCTGACAGATTCAGTACTATTACACAGCTGAACAGGAAGGAGCAAAAGTGGCTATAAAAATCTAGTGGAATTCCTATACTGGAGAAGTTTTAGTTTTGTTAATTCACTAGTGAAAATTTAGTGAACAAGAAAACAAATGAATAGCACATTGCTCCTAGTTCTCTAGGACAGATGCATTTTTATAAGAACGAGTGCACTTCATCTCACCAAAAACTACACTGGAGTCACACAAACATAAAACTATGTTCAGAAGAGCAGAGGTTTTAGGTTATCTGGTTCACAATCTGCTTGGCTTCATTTCATGACACCTTGCTTTCCCACACTGGTCACACAGGAGTGTGCCGCTGAGCTGCCTTCCAGAAGGAGTCAAGTGGTTTCTTTGAAGGACAAACTCAAGAGTTGTGTTTGCTACAGATTTTGGGTCAGGACCATGGAAGAGCCACGGCCAACACTCGTTTTGTCCACAGCACTAGCACACTGGGTTGTTTTGCATCTCCAAGTGCCAGAGTGAACAATCATCCTTTCCCTGCATTGCCATGAATAACACCCTAGCTAGCTGTAACACAAACACCTCATTATTTTTGGAACTTTGAACTGGAAGATGAAAAAAATAGTAACTATGTCTTGGTGCCATCGGGACATCAGAAGAGACTCGGGAGAAAAGTCAGATTAAGGGCTGTGCAGTGTGTATGTGACTGTCGCATTCGGAGGATGTTCTCTTCAAGAAGTGTAGACACGAGCTGCCCTGTAACAATTCACCTGGGGGATAGATTTTTCTACTTCTCAGGGTAATCTGCAAAGCCCACGTGAATTGCAGCTTTTTCAAGAACACCAGCTACTTGTTTGTTTGAGTGACGGACAATTAATTTTACAATGCACTCTGTTGTTTGTCAGGAAAAAGCCATGCAGCTTTACTTTGGATATGAAACACTGCAATCGCAGGGCTCTAATGAGACCCCAGAGCTGCAGCACATACGAGGATAACATCTCTTTTTACCTGCCATGGCACGTATGCCTACATCAAACTAAACACCAGAATGTGGTGCATCTGTAAATACATTTTGCTTTAGGTTCAATCTGCATCTGGCAACATGGCTGCATTGTAAATAAACTCAGACAGCTTTGAAAGAGCGTGTGATAGATTGATTGCTGTCATCCCAGGCTTGAGTTGTGTAGCAAATAGACAGGATTAGGTGTGTCTGAAGCCACACTTGCAGCCTTGCAGATCACAAAATCGGTAAGTCAGTCTTAAAGGCAGTCTTACCAGGTAACATAGTGTAATACCAGTTTCAGGTTTCTTACACCCAGTAAGCCACCACATCCAGTACCTTGTTTTCATTGAAATTAGCAATGACAACTCCAACGAAAAGGGTCAGTCCAATCATGCAGCCAAGGAATACAAAAACATGAATGTAGATTCCATGGATCTGAAGAGACAAAAATATGATTAATAGCTAAAACAAATCAAAATACGTATTGTAAAATTCAAAGACTCTGACGTGTTTCCTTACCGGGCCAACACGATGAATAATAACATCTCTGACTTCTACCCAGCCTTTTAAGGAAAGAACTTCGAACAGTGCCAGCATTGCATTCCCCACATTGTCAAAATTAAAATTCCGAGGATTTGCCCTGAAATGCATTACAGAAATGGATGTAATTTCAGCAATAAAGTTGTTCTTTCTGTTCGTCACCTGGATTCTTCA
>WEIS01095874.1:0-11939 GCA_013389965.1 Todus mexicanus
ACTACTGAAGAGAAATGTTGAACAGTTCTGAGTACCCTTTGCTCTTATTTTCGGAAACATTTTAGGAGCCATTTTTACACCAGAAAGAGACGTGCTCTATACATTCTGCTTAGACACAATCAATACAGGTGGTCCTTGTATTACTCAGTTAACATTTTCTCCTGACTAATTCTAACTACGACAGACTTCAACGCCCGCTGTAAAGTTTCAGACCGATTTCAAGCCCAAATACTGTTTAAGAGAACAGGCTTTCCCTCCTGCGCAACATCCACAGTGACCTACATCACAGGTACCAGAGAAAATCCACCTTTGTAGTCATCTGCCTGCTCGCCAAGGATGTTGAATGGCACCCTATTCCTGCTGACACTAACGTATCGACAACAGCATCTTCTAGGCCAGCCACGCACACAGCCACCTAAGATTACTTTCGCAGGTCAGCCTGACAAAAGAGTGCACACACTTCTCCTGACAGAGTAACCAGGGAAATGTTACACATTAATGAGGAAGAAAAGCTCAAAGACAGAATAACCTCAGTCTCCTCTTCCAAGCATTAATATATAGATTAAAAAAAAAGAAAAGGAAAGATGGGATTAGTTTCCCCCTCTCTACACAGATCCTCTTGCTTTGGTGCAAAGGAGGAGGTCAGCTGCTTCTGCGGTTCGGTTCTTTTTGATGTAGTGAGAACCGGCGGCAGCTATGAAAGAGACAAGGAATTTTCTCTGTGCAGCTTCAAAATACTGCTTTTACAGTAAGGATATCAGCAGACCTCCTACACATTAACAAGAAGTTCTGAAGTGTCTCCAGGTGAGTAACGCTAACAAGATCCCACACAGCCGGAGCAGACCCTACGGTACTCGATCGTGAACGACCCTGACATCCCACACACCTTGTGGGATGCACAATACTTGGAAACTGAATGACTGCCAACTTCAGGAAACAACTCTTCCAGCCTCCTTGCAAAATACCCATGAAGCTTACACACAAAAATCACTGATTCTGCATGTATCTATGGAAAAAAAGAAATAACACAGGTGCTATCTATGACTGCTCCGCTATCAGCCTTAGAAAGCATCCTGTGGTGTTCTTGGAATTTTGCCTGCAAGCACACTATGAGAGAGAGAGCATCCGCTCCGTTCACCCCTTTTAACTAAGAGCTAGCAATCAAAGTGCCCCTCGCTGCCCCTAAACTTGTATCGCCCACCAAACACTCAGTTTAATTGCCGTGATACCGTATTACGCATCTGCACGTCGTATAACTCTATTTTAACAAGTGCCCTGTGGGGGCAATTCCTGGCAGGGCAAGAAGTGTTGCATTGAATCAAACAATTCCGGATCGCTCCGTGTTCACTCTGATAGTGACCAATATCTTGTAATACAGAAAACACAAAGATCATAACCATACGGGTTCTCAGTAACGAATGCTCTGGGTTATTCAAAATTAAGACAGATGAAATGAGATTAGAGAACAGGTAAAGATAAAAGGTTTTTTTGGGTGGTTTAGGGGGTTTTTGAGGTTGGTTTTTTTTGTTAGTTTGTTTTTAAATTCATAGAGAAAAGACAGTCAAAGACAGGAAAGTGTTCCATTGAGGAATGAAAACAGTCAAAGAGAAAAGTGTTCTATTGAGGAATAAAAATAGTCAAAGACAGAAAAGTGTTCTATTGAGGAATAAAAATGAGACAATCAACTGTAGTCTTGCAAAAACAACCGAAAAAAGCTAGGAGAACTCACAGGCACAGACCGAGGTATGAGCTTTCACTTGTTACGCAGGAAATTCGGCAACATTTTTTAGAATAATTGAAACGGCATATATTTACAGTGGTAGAAATAAGGGTTTTTTTCCCCTTTAAGATTAAATAAATAGATATTCTAAAAGGATTAGCACTGATCAATTGACTCCTTGCACTACATCACTTAAAAGAACTTCCAACAGTTATTTTCGAGCTTGTGGACCAGAAAGATCAAGCTAAACCAAGATTTTTCCTCACGATTCTCCCGATTTTCCGATAATGCTGAAAAAGGATTCAATAATGAAAAATTGTTAGATCACTGGTATAATACCACCATGAATATCATAATACCTCTAAGGCTTGCTGCAAGTGTGCCTCCAGAGACATGAATGTGAGAAGTTGAGGATCGACGTAAGGAATAGCTTGAGCAAGCCCTAGGCCGTCACCAAATTCGTCAAGCAGCCTGAAAAACACAAGTTAGGAAAAGTGGTCTTAAATTTCAAAGCAAGTAACAACAACATGAGGGCTGAGTAGTGCAGAGGTACAGGGAACAGGGGTGCATGGTTAGTCCATGGCAGTTCCCCCGCTGCTACTCCTTCTCCCTCACACTGCTCCCCTTCTCCAGTGTGGGGTACCCCTCATGGGACACGGTCTTTCAGGATAATCCTGTTCCTGTCGGGGTCTTCCCCACAATTGCAATCCCTCACTAACCGCTCCAGCACGGGCTCTCTCTCGCTTACCTGTGTTGGGACTTCTGCAGGAGTCTTCTCTGACCTTGTATCTCTCACGGGCTGCTGGGCAGCTCTTACCCCTTCTTAAATACTCTCCCAGAGGCACCACCCCGCAGGGGGTCCAATGGAGCGAGGCTGTGTCCCAGGCGGGGCAGCCTTGCAGCGCCCTCTGCCAGCGAGCGCCTGCTCCCAGTGCTGTGCTACCACAGAAGAACGTGATGGGACCTTCTACTGTTGACTACTAAGCTAGAGGGTGTACGGTTCAGATAAAAAATAATTCCGTATGTACGCTACTGAGCTCGTTTTACTACTAGGATTCGGACTGCGATTACGCTGCGTGCCACAGTCCGCAGCTCGGCAGCTGCTTCGAGTTCTGTTTTCAACGCACAGAGAGGAAATCTTGAAACAGGTACAAATAAAATCGCCTACAGATCTGTGTAGGCTCAACAGACAAAACCTAACAGACTATTAGGGAAGGATCTTCCTAGCCTGAGTAATTAGGAAGCCTACCAAAGCTAACCTCCAACACTTAAAAAAACCCCAGGTTTTGTCCATATCCTACAATTCCTTTGTAGGTTGCCGCCTGGCACTGTAAGAACACGCGCCTTACTTCTAGCTTGGACTCTCATGCACTAGTCCCCATTTTGCTTTTTCAAAATATAACTTCGCAAGGAGAAAACACCAGGTGTTTGTGCTATGTCTGCAGTGTAGTTTACAGTACTTTTTATCAGCAGGAAAGAACAAGCGTTAAGTCTCCCACTGGAAAGTGTTCTATTTAGCTCACTCTCACTCCAAAACAAAGGCACTACACTGCTCTAGGACGAGGCTCTACAAGTGGCTTCAATCACTTTCTTGCAGGTGTTTGCAGAATTTTTGTAATAAATACACTGCAATATTCTAATGACAGAAAATTGAGCAAAGCACTCAAAATTATGATAGTATTAGGTAAGTGCAGGGCATGTCAAAGAGAAATAAAATAGGCTTAAACATCTAAAACCAATCGCAAAAAAGGAAAAGACCTCTTATAAAATAAGACTGACTTATAAAATAGGACTGACTTGAATGCTGATTACGTTCATATTGCTTTACTTTTATTATACTTTCACCACGCTCACTACCTTTAAAATTAATTGAAAAAGTACACCCATCCCTTGAGTATTTAGTGCACGAGAATCTTCTCAGGTCACAGGCTGATTTAGCAAACCTACATCCTTCTTCTCTTGTTAGAAGACGCTTGAAGTACCTTAAAACTTGGCCTTTGAAGCATGGGTATACTGATAGGCATGAGTATTTTTGACATGTTAAATAGAAAGCAAAATTCTAACAACAAAATCTCTGAAATTAAGGCAGAAAACTATCTAAAGCATACCTCCACTCCACATCCAGGTCTTCACTCACACTGGAGTCATCCTCGAGGTTGTTATTTCCATCCAGCAGGAAGAACCCAGGATGCACAAAATCACCAACCGGATCATTTTCCTCATCACTGCTACTTTCCACTTCCTCCCGGTACTGTAACCAAGGAACTTCTCCTTCCTCCAACAATGCTTGCTCCCTTCAAACAAATGAACGAAAAGCTGAAAATAAAAAGCTAGGAGAATTCACAAACGCAGGCAAGCCGCAAAAGCTGCGCATATCAAAAGATGTGCGTTTCCTAGACCGCGGAGTCCCGGATTAGGAATTCAGCATTTGCTCTAAAACCCAAGAAACTCACAGTGCTATCAGCTCCTGACTCACAATCTAGTAACACCCCTGATTCTACGGCGAAGTTATCTGCCTAATACTCAAAGCCAGCAGCACGGCAAGTAGCTTGCTTTGCGTTTTCCCTGGTACAGGCAGTATCCCTGCCACAGCTAGCAAATTTAGTACCAAAGACTTTCTTTCACCTACAAGCTCCCAAACCCACTAAAGAGTAAAGATCTCATGACACCTCTTCATGGGGAAGCTTGGCCTGAACGCAAGGAGATATTTGCATAAGGAGAAAGACTCCTCTAGTGCCTGGATTTTCCAGAGGAGCACAAGTCACCTGGATGTTTAGAGCCACAGGGCTGAGTCTCACTTTCCTTATCAAAGTGGGAAAAAAAACCCCACCAGCAGGAATCATGTCAGAAATGGGTACATTTGCAGGCTGTTCACACCAAAGAAAGCTAAAGAGTACACAGCTCCGTTGCTGCTGTTCTGAAACAGGAGTTTTTGTAAAGCACAGATCTCCGAGCTTCAAGACGGTGATACTGAAAAAGCAGCAGCAGCTATTTGGGCTGCTCGCTAACAGCTACTGTGGAAGAAGCTGAAAGAACACTTAAGAGCAGATTGCTGCTTTAGAAAGACCCAAACTAAGAAGGTAAGGTCAATGTTATCTCAGCTAGTTGCTGATACCAGGTGCTTCGGGACCAGCCCGGCCTGCAGTGGAGCAGTAGATCCTGGTGTTCAGGGGGTCCCGAGGTTTTCCTTTGGTAGGGTAACGCCAGGGGCTCTGCGGGAGGGGCTGGCAGGGGAAGGGGCATTGCCAGGGCAACAGCAACCACCCTGTGCCCACACGGAGGGGCGTGCAGGAAGGGCACTGAAGCTCTGCCAGCCCAAGAGGCCAAGGGTGATCTCATCCCAATTGTCCCTCAAGGCAGAATGGTGGGCGCTCGCCAAAGAGCAACGGTGGCAGCTCTGGCTGAGGGGTCTGCACCATCTACCCTGGAGGCGATCCATGCCTCCACCCAGACAGAGCTGCTGAAGGAAGAGGTGGCTGCGCAGACCTCACTCTGGGGAAAGTGTTCAGATCTCTCTCCTGGGGCGGGGATGGGTGGCAAACCTGCCTGTAAAAGGTCTGCCCAGGTGGAGGACCACCGGCAGCAGGTGTCTGACTACTGTGCACTGCTGCCATTCTACGTGGGCACCACTGACAGGGCCAGGAGGAATCTGCAGGGTATCAAGATGGACTAAAGAGCCCTGGGAGCAGTGGTGAAAGACTGGGGAGCGCAGATAGTCTTTTCACCAGTCCTCCCAGTCAAAGGGAAAGGGCTTGAAAGGGCCAATTGAACTGGGAAAATCAGTGTCACAGCTAGGGCTTCGATTACAGAGACTAAAGGAGAGACTACAGAGACTAGAGACTCGCATTGAAGAACCTGGTCTCCCAAGAGCTAATGGAGCTAACCTCTCAGAGAAGGGGAAGAGCATATTTGGCCACACGCTTGCTAATTTAGTAGGGAGGGATTTAAACCTGGGTAGAAGAACCTCAAATCCACCCCTCTTTGAGGCCAGTGCCAGCAAGAGATGCCCTGGGCCTGAAGAAGGAGGCCAAGCCAGCAGCAGAGCACCTGCAGAGCAGCACAACGGAGCTGCAGCCACTCAGGCAGCTTCATTGGGGACCCAGATGAAACGCACAGAGCATGGGGAACAAACGAGAGGAGCTTGAGACGTGCACATGGCTGTGGGGCTGTGACCTTATGGGCATCGCTGAGACACGGTGGGATGGCTTCTGCGACTGGAGTGTGGGAATAGATGGATACAAGCTCTTTAGGAAAGACAGGCAGGGGAGAGGCAGAGACATCACTCTCTATGTCAGCGACCAGCTGGAGTCCACAGAGCTTCAGCTGGTGGCAGATGAGGAGCTGACAGAGAGCTTGTGGGTCAAGGTAAAAGGTGGGGTCTGTTACAGCCCACCTGAGCAGACTGAGTGGATGAGGCACTCTGTAGACAGACAGGAGCAGCCTCACACTCACAAGCTCCTGTCCTCACGGGGGATTTCAACCACACCGACATCTCTTGGAAGGACAGCACAGCAGGGCCCAGAAACCCAGAAGATTCTTGGAGTGCACTGATGACTATTTCCTTCTTCAAATGGTAGATGAACCTACAAGAAAAGGCGCTATGCTGGACCTTGTTCTCACCAACAAAGAGGGGCTGGTGGTGAAAGTGAAGTTCAAGGGTAACCTTGGCTGCTACAGTGGTTACAAAATGGTGGAATTCAAGATCCTTAGGGCATAAAGGAGGGTGTACAACAAGCTGACTATCCTGGAGTTCAGGAGAGAAGATTTTGACCTGAGGGATCTGCTTGGTAGAGCGCCATGGGATACAGGTCTGGAGGGGAGAGGGGACCAAGACAGCTGGTCAACAGTCAAGAACTGCATCCTCCAAGCCCAGGAGCAACATGTTCCTAAAAAGAGGAAGGCAGACAACAATACCAGGAGGCCCGCATGGATGAACAAGGAGCTCTGGACACTCTTAAATACAAAAAGAGAAGCTACAGAGCGTGGAAGCAAGGATAGATAGCCTGGGAGGAAGCTGTCTGAGCAGCTAGGGACCAGGTTAGGAAAGCTAAAGCCCAGCTAGAATTAAATCTGGCGATTACAGGGAACAAGAAAAGCTTCTACAGGTATGTCAGCAATAAAAGGAAGGCTAGAGAAGATGTGGGCACTCTCAAAAGAAGCAGGAGCCCCAGCCACAGGGATACAGAGAAGGCTGAGCTACTCAATGACTTCTTTGCCTCAGTCTTCACTGGCAAGGGCTCCAGTCACACTGCCTATGTTCCAGAAGGCAAAGGCTGGGACTGGGAGGAGGAAGATCCACTCACTGTAGAAGATCAGGTTCAAGACCAGCTCAGGAATCTGAAGGTGCACAAGTCCATGGTATCTGAAGAGACTCATCTACAGGTCACGAGGGAACTGGCAGATGAAACTGCAAAGCTGCCTCCCATCATATTTGAAAAGTTCTGGCAGTCTAGTGGAGGGCCCAGGAACTGGAAAAGGGGAAACATCACCCCTGTTTCCAAAAAGGGAAAAAAGAAAGACCTAGGGAATTTGAAATACATACAACTACTGAGGTTATTTTGACGTAGCCTATACTGCTCGTATAGTTACTACTTTTAGGATCAACATTGTTCTGTGTAGTGGCACGTGGATGCCATGTTACTGCTGAGGTCAGAACTTCCAGGAAGTTAATGAACATAATAAAACCATACCCTCCTTGGAAATGGAAGTCTGTGTTCTCTTCTACACCACTGCTGCTGCTCTGCACTTCGAGCTCATGTTCTGCCCTGCCTGGGACTGTCTCCCAGCTCTCATCACTTGAGGACTGTTCTTTTTCTGTAGCACTAAAATAGGTAGGCACAGTCGTAGACCACTCTCCATCGCTGCATTCTGAGCTGCAATTTAAACAAGGCAACAGGGTGTGAATTTAAACACTGCTTTAGGGGAAAGAAAACAAATGCAAGCATCCTCCAATTTCCTACTTTTCCATGAACATTACTCTCAGCGTGGAGCGCTTTTTCTAGGAGAAATTGATTTTGTACTATCTATAGATGTATACAAGGCAAGCTTACATAAAGAGCTGTTATAAAAAAATCAGCTCCCGAGAAAGAATTTTGCCCATTTCACTTTACAAAAATGTTTTCTTCCTCCCCCTCCGCATTTGTGGAGTACATGAAACAACTCAGGAATGTAAACCCAGACCTACTACACACACCTTCCTCCAAGGACGCAAAGAGAAAACGGCAGCAGCGACACTGAGAACACCAACGCCTGCTTAAGAAATAATCAGTGCCAGTCTTACCTCTCAGCCAAACCAAACTTAAAGAGCTCTCATAACCTCCAAGCCATATACATTGGTCCTTCTTGGTTTTTTTTAAATCACACGAAGATAAAATGGATGACTTACTGCTAATTACGTAATTCGCTAGCCCGAGCAAATGAATGACAGGGAGCTTTTCAAGGATTTCTCAGACACCCCATAGAAAAGCGTAGCAAATAATAAGCTTGATAAATAAGCTTAAAATAGTGATGTTGGCAGAATCTTAAGAAGGACGAACTTATCTACGGCTACCTTGTGTAGCGCCACTCAGGAGGTTCACTTAACACTAACAGAGACAGCTGACACCAGCCAAAACTCAAAATAATAGTCAGAAGAGTCAACCAGCTGTATCACTTCACAGCTAGAGAAAACAAACAGAGCACATCTTACACAGCAATCCTCACCACCTGCAGCTCAGTCCTCGATCTGCTAAACCTAGTATGCCTACGTTCTGTTACCTCCCCTCCTACAAACTCGCTTAAAGAAACCCTCCTTCTGTGCAGCATTACAAGTACGTGCCAAAAGAACATGCTATTGGATAAACGGCACTTGAAAAACTGCGCATTATACACCGCAAGTTCTGTAAGAATAAGAAAAGGTCACAGAGCAGGTAAGGGAGCGTTTTAATTTGAAGCAGGAATACTTTTTGCAATCGCTGTTTTGACAACCAGGGCAAGTGATAGAAATGAGGATATTCATTAACTTTGGGCTGCTTTCGAGGGTTACAGCAGAAATTATCTGTTAAATTCTGATACGTGGTCTAATGTATCTTATACTGCACCAATAAAGCTGAAGACTGACATTTTAGAACCTTCTGTGCCGCTGTTTTTAGTGGGTTTTGTTGTTTGCTGATTTTGCTGGTTTTTTTTTTAAAAAAAGGTTTTCTAAGCATCCTGTAAGACTAGCCCCAAATTCAAGCCTCTTATTTTAGTGTTCTCCAGGAATGATTTCCAACAATTTATAATAATACTCCCATGTTGTTAGCCAGGTTTGTTCTCTTTAAAGTTCACACACAAACACTAATTCAAACCAGAGAAGAAGATATGCCTGAAGTTGTTAATACTGAACAAAGGAAGAACGCTGAACATGTATATTACATAATTTAGGATTTAACTGTGCCCGATTTTGCAGAAATCCAGAGCATTGCTTAATGGTTAGCGTTACAGACTTGTCGCTTGGTAAAATCACAACACATTAACTCAGCGTCTGCTCCTGATGTTTCTCAGAACAGTCCCTCCCCAGCTGATCTGGTCTGTACTTGCCATACGATCCAAAACTAGAGGGAGCCAACAGGTTTGATCATCATCCCACCACGCCTACCCTCTGGGGACCTGTCACGACCCTTTCAAATTAGCGCATACGTGGCTCTAACAAACGTGGGAGACTTTCTCCTTCCCACACAGCTTCTACATGCCAGCAATATAATAGCAGGAAACTTCTTTGAAGGAAAAATGTGAGGTGAAGGCCTAGGCGGCAGCAGCCAGCAAGGTGAATGTGTTCAGTGGTTCAGTTATTGCTGTCATGACAGACTCGGCCGCTTTCAGGTAAGCAATCTGTATTTCTTTACATTACCCTACCACAATCCACCACTTTGCACCGCGGAAGCCAATGCCGCAACTGTAAAAGATACTCTGTTTCCTCCATCTGCTATAGCAACATTTCAGAAGGGGAAAAGAAAAGGTTAGGGAGTGTGATGGTTTAACCCCAGCCAGCAACTNCCTATGAAAAATAACGTTAAATAATTTAACAATAATAATAATTGATAATCATGACTATGATGATGAAAAGGAAGGTAGGAAAAAGAGAAATAAAACCCAAGTAGACGTAAGTGATGCACAGTACAATGGTTCTAACCCGCTGACCGATGCTCAGCCAGTCCCCAGGTCATGATCTGTCCCTGCCAGTCTCTCCCTGCAGTTAATATACTGAGCGTGACACCTATGGTATGGAACAGCCCTTGGGCTAGTTCAGGTCAGCAGTCCCGGCCATGCTCCCTCCCAGCTTCTTGTGCAGCTGCTTGCTGGCAGAGCACGTGAGAACTCCTTAGCTTAGGATAAGCACTACTTAGCAACAACTAAACCTACCTAGCAACAAACTAAAAAGTGTATTATCAATGTTATTCTCATATTTGAACCCAACACACCACCTACTAGGAAGAAAAATCACTCCACTGCAGCCGAAACCAGAACAAGCAGTAACAAAACTTTTTGACGGGTAAACCTTACAAGGAAGATACGACTCATTCGCAAGTACACCTATATCTTTAACATGAAAAAAAAATGAAATTAAGCCCACTATCTCATTTTACAATGCCTTACGGACCTGACTCTCTAGAGAGGCAGAAGCTGCTCTCTCCTCTCAAGTCAGTAATGATAAGACAAGAGGGAACGGCCTGAAGCTCCACCTGGGGAGGTTTAGGCTGGACATTAGCAAGAATTTTTTCTCTGCAAGAGTTGCCCAGCATTGGCACAGGTTGCCCAGGGAGGGGGTGAGTCGCCATCCCTTGGCGTGTTTAAAGGGCGTAGAGATGAGGTGCTTGGGGAGATGTCTTAGGGGCGGTAAAGATTAGAGTGAAAGGTTGGACGGGATGATCTTTTCCAACCTGAGTGATTCTGTGATTCTGTAATTGGGTCTCAGCAATATTTTAATGGCAAGAGTTTATTCAGATCAAATTTCATGCATTTTTCTCCTCAAAAGCAGTGGAAACACAATCTACTAATTGGGTTAGCTCATGAAGCCTAACAGTAAGCACAGACAGAAAAAAGGCACACCAACATCCAGAGGACGGATCCTGTAAAGAACGCAGCAGAAACAGAAAAAACAAAACGGAAGCAAACTAAAAGAAAAAAGGAAATGAAATAAAAAATCAAACAAAAGCCAACACAAGCGCTACTTCATTTACCACAAATGAACAGAAGGATAAAATTCTTTTCTACCCTCAAATAGCTCAGTTACGTAACTCCAATTCACTGCGAAAAGTTCTTAGCATTGTATCAGTAAAAGTTAGTCAACATAAAAGGTTTATCCAAATCAGTCTGTCTTCTGGATAGAGAACCCAAAACACGAGGAATACTGCTCCTGGTGTCCCAGCTAGGGTCATTTGTAGATCTGGAACTGTATTCATTAATAGTTACTCTGGAAACACCTACTAGTCTAAAGAACTTTCATTTTAAGACAGGGTTATTCTTCAGATACAACAAGAATAATTCCTTTCAAAAGGCTGGAGACAAGAACTTACATTGGCTGTCACGCAGAAAATTGAGATTTGGTGGTAAAACAAATTCCAGAAAAAACAAGTCTTGAAGCGAACTTCAAAGACCCATAATCTGCCAAGAACCACGCTGAACAAGGTTCTCCCTCTCTACCTTCTGTCCGCTCCGTGAAAATAGAATACAAATAAACAAATAATCTTCCTTAGTGGTAAGGCACTGACTATAAACATAAGGAAAGGCTTTTATATTGCTAGAAGAACGTGTATCATCATTTCTTTAGATTGAGTGCAGGAAAGGAGAAGGAAAACCCTTGTTATCTGACCATACTCTGGAAATGTTGGAGTCTTTATGTCCCACCTGCTTACAAATTATTTAGACTTGGTCAATATTTACCAAAAAAGATTAAAGACAAATACAGATAGAAAAATGAAATTTTACCTGTCTTCATCTTTGTGGGACATTGAGAAGCGTCTCCTGAAGTCTTCAAACTCATCCCAAAAATTACCATTGTCTAGAACGCTTTTTTGCTCTTGAGCTGACACATTTTTCCTCAGGTCTACTTCTGTGTTCTTTCGATGGCCTTCACACTCTCTTAAGTCAAAGAGCATATTACAACCCATCTCCTCCTGGCTAATATGCAAGGCACACTCAGGAAGGTGATTCTGGACTTCAGCGATTTCAGCTGTCCCCCAGGAGCCACTTTCCTCTT
>WEIS01095875.1:1353-22555 GCA_013389965.1 Todus mexicanus
ACTAATCTCATTAAGTAGACAGGGAATTGCAAATCTTAATTCTTCTTCAAGTAGCTTTCTTTAAATCCCAAACTTCCTACGTTAAACACAGCTGCTGTGTAAAAGGAGAAGGTTGCCAGCATGTTTGTTCATGCCTAGAGTTATGCAATCTGCATCTCTTGAAAAGATTAACTTAAACAGCTTGTTTTCAAATGCTGCTTCTGGTGTTGAAACCTTTCTCTTTCAACTTTGTTGAACCTTTTCATTGTGATACTACTTTTTTTTTTTTAATCTTTCTGGGCAGCAGTACATGTCAGCCTAGTAGTAACTAGTGACTTGGATTCCTGCTTTCTTCTTGTAGAGGTCAGCTCTGTTTAAAACAGTGATCTTGCTTGCCTTTTTAGCAAAAATGCTCTTCATTAACTTAACTCAAGGGTGCCCAAACACTTTCATTGTGTCTTAAGCCATAAGTTAAGATCTCAAGGGCTGAAATGTGTTTGAATGTTAGATATGTATGATTCCTTTATCAAAGATACAAGGGTTGGTTTTTTTCTTATTGGATAAATTGTGGTCAACGTGAAATAAGTTACCCACAAACCTACAAGAGGGGGAAAAAACCACACTCAGCCAAACAGATCTGGGCTCTGACCTTTCAGATTAACTTTTCTTCACTAGTGACAGGTCCATATCTGAAACTAAAATGTGGAGGGTGACTATGCAGAGTATTTTTCTTAATTTTTTTTTTTTTTTGGTTGCCAGTGGCGATTTGGACACCCCTGACTTGAATCTACTGCCTATTTCATGTAAAAGTAGCTTTATTAGAGAATTGTCACATAGAAAGATGACAGAGTAGATCACATACCAGAGCTGTGCTTGAATCAAGCTGCTTAAACAATAGTGTACTTGTGCCTCAAATGAATCAGTTTTTGCACTGAGTACAGTAGTACCCCATTATCTTGTACTTCTGTCCTTCACAGATCCTAAATGCCCCGTTAGCATGGTTCTCTGCAGTACTTTTCTTGTACTTCTGACATTACAGTACAATAAAGTATGTTTTGTCCTGAACTGATATTTGCTGTTCTTTTTTAATAACTTTTGAGTAATTTTTTGAGTCTGTCAACTAAATGACATAACCTGAATTCCATACCCTATGTTCAGTAAATCACGGTGTTTCAACAGTGACAAGCTACTGATTAGCATCTCTCTCTGAATAGATGGCAGAGGAGTGTACTGTTGATTTTGGTAGGTGCTGAGTAAAGCTTCGTGCATACCACTTGGATGCTTGAAAGCCTTCAATTTACTCTTGTGAAAGAGAAAATAAAACCAGGAAATTGCTTATTTGATGGAATTCCGGGTGCCAGATCTCTTTCCCTATCTTTGAAAAGACAGCAAGCTAAGCAAAACTCCAGGTCTGCAAGAAATGTGGAGAAACTCCATTCCTGCAAGAAACGTAGGGGTTTAGCTTCTGAAATGCCTTGGGAATTGAGGACTTGGGAATCTGTGTATCTAATTCTGTGACCTTTTTTTCTTTGCATGTAAATGTTAGGAAGAAGCCTTCTGCTATCACCTAGTAAACTTCATAAGCTGTAGCTGAAGAACTGAGGTGAGAGGATCATTATATTGGTGTAACGGAGCCCGAGGGGCTTATTCTAACTTCTATTAAGACCTCTTCATTTTGGTAGAATGTTAGACTGTGAGATGTTAGATTCCTTTCCCGGAAGTCTGTGATTTGAAAACTACTAAGGTGAATTCAGTAAAAGCCTATGAGACTTAAGCAAGTCCACTGCAGCTTTAAAGCAGCAGGCTTTGGATTACTCTTTCAGCCTATGTGCTATTCCCTTTCCTTGACAGCTCTGTGGGAGAGTTTAGCCTTGTAAAATTTGACTGCTGCTCCTCGAGACGCTTTGTGTCTGAATACCGATAGCTTATCTGTAGGGGACAAGACGATTGGTTACAGTACGGCTAGAGACAGAGAAGACGTGGCTATTTGGTGTTAAAATGTTATTTTGTAGTAGCGCAGCAGCCTTGGATTCCCAAACAAGGCATGGCACGCACAGCAAAATGCGCTACCGCAGTGAACGTGTGCCTGGTGTGTGATGGTGTGACTGGTGTCTTAGGCGAAGAAGATAGCAAGGAACTCACAGTGCTCAACAGATGCCGCTGTGCATTTTTGGGGACCTCAGAATTTGTGCTCTTGTAAATTACTTCATTAAAACTGGTTGGAACTAGGTGATCTTTAAGGTCCTTTCCAACCTAAACCGTTCAATAAATCTACGACGCCCAGTTCAGCAAAACACAGCTTTGGGAAGATGAAAAGATGGTATTGCGTGTTTGTAGATTGAAAAAGCGTTTTAATTATGCTTTCTGTGGATATTCTAAAGAACTTTAGAAATGGCATACATACGTCATGGCTCTGTTAGAAAAGGTGGCGTTACACAGGGCTCTGGGGGTGGCTATGGACAGCTGACACAGGCTTAATCGCACAGGGCAGACTTGTCTCCACAGATTTCTGCCAGAGCTGTGGGAAATAAAGTCAGCAGATCATCAGTGGATTAACAGGTAAGGAACCAGTGAGGTTATGTTTCAGGACACAATTGCCAGGTGTAAGGAAGAGCGGATTTGGGAAGGTCATGGCATTGATGTGGAAAAATGCTCACTGGTTAATCAACCCTACTTTAGAAGAGAAACCTAAGCTGTGATGTTGCAGTACCGGAGCCAGTGTGTTGTGTTTCACTCTAAGGCCTGACTTCACTTCTTTTAACAAAACAGTAACATAAAAAATTAAAAATCCAGTGAAGCCTGGTTTTCTGTGGATCTTGAGGGCTTTGTGGACTCCCTGATGCCTGACAGGGTTAAAGTGCTGCAGAGTTTTTAGTTTGCTTCAAGCACTGATGAGGATCGCTCTCCAATCTTGGCCCTGTTTTTGCAGGAGTTTAAAGAACTGAGTGATTTCAAGGCCTCTCTCTTCATAAGCTGGAGTTAAAATTGCCCAGTAATTTCAAAAGATTGCTTTGAATGGTGAGGAGGAGTATGACCTGATTGATGATGTCATTGTGTAAGCCTTTTTCTTCTTTCAGGAAATCTGAAATACTATGGCCAGAGAAAATGAGCTCCTGTGTGTTTCATCAGCTATTATGTGGTAAAGACATCCAACAGCTTCTCATGAGCCTGATTTTGACTGTGTGGAGCTGTTTCTGGTCTCATAGTTGCTTCTCTCACCACCTCTCTCTGATGTAAGAATTTCTGGTACGTATAGGAAATTATCAGGGGAGAAATCTGCTTGCCTTCCAGCCTTTTGTTTGTTTACTAATAAGGTTGTTCTTATTTGAATGAATTTCTGTGATACTACTAAAACTACTGGCAGCCTAGAGTGACTCTTTCACTAGGTAAGGGCCCTCCTGACTGGGTGTTAGTGACACTATCATTTCTCATCCTCAAGTCTAGGCAGAGGTCGTTGGGAACGATAATTGACTGAACATCCTGCTGTAGGTAGAGTTGATGCGAAGGGAGAGCTCGTTCACCCTGTTCATGGGACGCTTCCATTCCATTGCTATGCTGTGTCTCTTTCCATCTGATATTACTGTAGGTGTCCTGCTTAAGCTTGCATTGCAGCTCCTCTTAAAAAGGAGGTAACTGAGACAGCAATCTGTGCCTCTTGAACGTGGCTTTTCTCTCTCAAGGACCTGAAATACCTACAGTTTGGTACAGGCTCCTCTGGCTGCTGCTCAGTTGGAAGTGGCAGCTGTGTTCCTGTTTGTCTTGTTACTGCAAAAATAAACCCTGGCACTTGTCTAAGAAATGGCCAGAATCTCTCTACAACGGGAGGCAGGTTATAGAAGAGAAACTCGGATAAAGGAGGAAGGAAAACTTCGTATGTGTGTGTGAGGCGTGGATCTGAGTCTTGGCTAAACCAGGCAAACTCACTTGGAAGCAGCAGAGGTGGGGAAAATTCTAGAGGTAAGCTTCCACCTTCTCTTTATGACTTGTGTGGGTTCAGGGAAAGGAAATCCCATGGGCATTGTAGAGGATCTAAGGTCCCCTGATAAATGGAAGAAGAGACTGAAAGTAAGTGCTTCTGTTTCTTTTGAGAAATCTTCCATGTCCTTGCTGTAGGACATTGATAATGGGAAGTACAAAACCAGAACTAAGTTTCTGGCCCCTTTGTGTTTGGGTGAAGGCAGCTGGAAAGTATTTGTCCTTCGAAGTAGTCTCTGTTTTTGTTCTCATTATCTGAAGCATTTAACACCATCAGAAACTTGTGGGGTTTTATAGAAGTGAAAATAGGAGAAGGAACAATAAATGATGGCATTATTTTGCATTTCCTAAGTGTCTGATGGGGGTAGGTGGGAGAGAGAAGGGTGTTCAGACCTTGCATTTTTGACTCTACCTGTGAGAGAGATGTGTGCTTGCCCAACATCAGGATCTAGGGATATCTAAATATGGGATTTTGCTTTGTCCTTTTGGAAGCATTTGATTTAACTGTTGTAAACATTTACAAGGGTTTGAAAGAGCACATTTACTGAATTACAACAGACTGCATGTCAGAGCTGTCTGTAGGCTAACGGCAGACGTTGCAATAGATGCAGTCAGTGAAACAGGGAGACCCCCTTTCTTGCTGAGGGAACACAATGCAGAATGGCTAGCTCCTACAAGTGTGTGTAGCCAAAAGCTGCCTGGGGACTTTCATCTGTCATTATAGACTGACTGAGTATAACAATCCCCTGTCCTTGGGGGAGTCCGAAGACTTATTACTCCAAGCACAACTACATAGTGAGTACAGAAGGAAGAAGAGAGTGTTTGTTACCCTTCAGGGGTAGATCTTTGCTCATGTGCACCATCAAGAAGAAGGTAGGATGCTCTGAGGAAGGTGGTGAGAACTCAGGTCCATCTCACAGAGAGGGTGCAGAAGCAGCCTCTGTGGCTATGCCAGTAGGTCTTTCTTCCCATTCTACTCATTTGTATTAGGTTGGTCTGGTATGCAAATCCATGTGCAGGTATGCTTTAGTCCACACAGTGCAGCTGCCCATGCCCTCAGCTACAACAAGTTGCTTAGACTTTCTTAGGGCAATCTTTCTGCTCTAGGGATTAGGGGAAAATAACACCTACTTTAACTCAGTCAGCACCCACAGATGGATGTGATGAAATGCATGCAAAAAAAAAGGGCTATAACTGCATGAATCTGTAGTGATTGCTCCACCTTCCCTAAAGAATTAGCACAGTTTAAGGATTTGGGGAAGCGCCTGCGTTTGGCAATATTAAAGGGTCACTTCTAGGATCACTATAGTAGCACCATGGATTAGTCCTTGCAGCTCAGAAAGGATTGATGGATTGTATATTCCATGTCTCCCTGCTGAGGGGGGATTATCTTAGTGATGTACTCCATAAGCCTCCATTCTAGGGATGAAGTTTCTCAGCGTGATTTCTTATTGTAGCCCAAAGTACATTAGAGAGATACGATTTGGGTCACAAAAGTAGAACACTTTAAAAATGACAGATTTCTGATGAATTGGGTAGCACATGGTTACCCTGTCCCTGCATACGTGCAGCCTGGGGGTGAAAGTGGTATGTGATCAGAAGAGTGAGGGTGGCACCATCATCACCCTTTTATAGGTATGCATTGAACTTGTACTTCGAACCTCTGCCCACCATTTCTATCTCTGGACTGTCTGACTTTTTAATAACTTTGTTTCTAAAGGTAAGTTGGAAATGAACTTTCTAGTGGGCACTTAAGTAGCAAAAGAAACTCAGATTAAGTATCTGTAATTCCTAGCTTCTTCATGACTGGGATTTGAGCTGGGAACTCCATTTGGTGCAGTAACTGTTACTGCTTAAGCTCCAAGACTGACTGCTACTTAACCAGCAGCTGGAGGAAGCTTTTCATCAAAGAAGGCTGAGCAGATGTCAGACCCAGGCTTTAGAGGTTTTCATTTGATGTTAAGTCTCAGTATGGAATAGGGAACTTTTTTCAGTTTGTATGCTGGTTCTGGTTTGATTTGGAGTTTGGTTTTGTTTTGTTTGGGTTGTTACTTGCTGCTTCTTTTTTTTTTCTCCCTCTCCATGCTAGGAGTTGATGAATTTCCTGCCCCATATAGGACTTTGGAGGAAGAGATGGGAAAATGAAAACTACTCTTTATTTCCTACCCAAAGTGCTTTACTGACTCTTGCTTCCAGCCTCCTAAGCTTGGAAGGTTCCTGCTCCATGCATGTTCCCTGTCATGAAGAGAAATGTCCCATGATTCATGTGCCACCTTTCTGGGAAAGGGAGGAGCAGTTGGAGGTACCTTACTATCTATCTCACCTGGTTTCATTTGCTCTATCAAGCTGCAGGTAAGCTCAGGGCTTCTGGAAACTCTGGCTGCCTGTGAAAACAAACCCAAGGCACAGAAAAACAACAGCTTTTAACACTCAGTCCAGTGCAGATTTAAGACAAAAAAATTCCAGTGTTTGTATAAAACCAAAAATAAACACAAAAGCTATTTCCCCCATAAAATTCACTTCAGCAGCATTGGTATTTTTATGTAAAAAAGCTGAAGAAGAAACTGCTGGAAGTCTGCCATGGGGAGGGAGGGGAAGGCAAATGCAGAGAAGGAAGCTCTGGCAGAGGTTTTGCAGTTGCTTACTGACAGTGATGATGCTTAGATATTGGCTCCAGGTGCCTTGGGGGAGGTGGTACTAGTCATCTCTGCCTCATTTACCTGTCTCCTTTTCTACTCCTCTCTGTGTTCTCTGCAGCCCTGTTGTGCTTTGTTCCTCCTTCTGAAGTCTGTGCTTTTGCCTCTTGTCATCTCCCCACACTGCCTTTCGTTCCTCTCTCCTTCCTGCCTTGCTCCTTACATCCCTGCTGAGTTTTCAGCAGGTGACCTTGTTCCTCCCAGCATGGCATCAGAGGCTGCGGTTCTCTCAGCTCTTCGCCGCAGGCTCCTCCTCACCCTTGCACTGTGACAGCAATGCTGGTGGCGTGGCCGTATGGTGAACCGGTGCAGGGAGACAGAAAGGCTGTTGCTGGTCTGATTCACTGGGCTGTCACGCAAGCAGCACACGCAGCCTTGCTAGCAGACTGCTGGGGGTGATGCAAAGAGCAGCCAAGGCTTGCTTGCACTGGCGCTACCTCTGAAATCAGATTTTTATCCCTATCCCTTCTATGCTGCCAGGGAGGCATGAAGAACACAGACGCAAGTGAAGTGATGTTACTGTTCTCTATTCCTGCTCTGGTGGCACAGATGCTCAGGAGAGACAGGTACAGAGAAAGCTCCGCTCACCTCTTCTACATGGGGCTGGAGCCCAGCACGGGTTTTTTACTGAGCTGGACCACTAACACATACCTCTGCAGACAAGCAGGCAGTGGACAAAAGGCATGCACCGGTGTGACAACCCTTCCAGATTTTAAAGCCCAGCTCCAAAGTATTGTGTCACAAAATGTTTTTTTAACAAAGTAATTTAGCACTTTGTTTTATACAGCCAAAATTATATACATCCCCTGAGTCTTGTTTTCAGAAATGCCTAACCATTTCTAGCTCAACTATTTTAGATCATCATAACCTATCCTGAAGCAGCCCTCCAGCATAGAAAACTTCAACCCAAGTGTTTAATGCTTGGTAAGGAAAATTATAACCAACTGAGAACAGAGCTGTGTATTGGAAAGTGCCAAGCAGCCTTAATTTTAGAGTCACTTTTTGCACAGATGCTTCAGTTTGCCAGAACAGAAAGGAGAGCCCAGCTTCCAGCAAGTGCATCAGTTTGGACAAAGGGATGGAGAACTACCATTTTCGCCTTGCATTTACTGTGCTTTGATATTGCTTTTCAGGACGCATACATCCGTCTGTTTTTTCTTGTCTTAAATGGGTAGTTGTATAAAATCTAGCAGAGGCAGGTTTTTGTCCATCTTTTAACACAGTAAAACTGTTTACAGTATTGTCTTAGAAAGGGCTTAGTTCAGTGACCTTTTCCAGCAGTGACAAGCTGCCAAATAATCAGTGCTTGAAAGACTGGACCTGATTCTTCTATCCTTTACACCGTTGTGGGGTGGGGGTTTTTTGTTTTAATTTTTCCTCTTGTCATCAGTTAACTTCATTGGAGCTACTCCTTCCCTACAGGCTTGATCTGAGTAGAAATAGATACACACATACATATTTCTGTATATGTACAGACAGAAATAGAATATAGAACGTATGTAGAACAGAAATGAAATCATAGTAACTGGTGGGCCTTTTTGAAACAAACAACCAAACCCAAATCAAACAAAAAAACCCCCAACTGACTACTCATTTTGAATATGGATGCTCAGAGACTTCAGATGATTCACCCAGAGTCTACACTACAGTTCTGAGGTCTTGCAGCTTGTGACTCTCTTGAGTACGTTGACCTTGAGTAAAATAATCTTTATCCATTGATGTTGGATTCCTGGCCTGTGGTGGTAGCGTTGTGCTGCTTGGTGAAGGCCCGCTGAGGATGTGTAACCTGAGGGTAGCAGTCAGTAAGGTTATATTATCCCAAATATTAACTCAGCTGTGCCTTATGGCAAGGATTAGACTGGTGCTGAATAAAAATGACAGCAACCTATGAAATGGTGTCATTTTTTCAGTCACCTTTCAGAGTGATTCCTTTTAAGACCTCTTAGGTAAACAAATTTGGTAATCTGCCATCTCCATTTTTTTCCCCTGCCTTTGCTTCCGTCTTTTGTTTCTATCTGTTCTTCACAAGCTGAATGCTTCTCTTATGACATCCTGCCAAATCACCATCCTCTTTCTTGACCTTTTGCTTCCTTTTCTTCCCACCTACTCTGACCTTCACCAGGCTCCACCCTTCTCCAGTCCCATCATTTATTTTTTTTTTCTTGGCCTTGGCTGCTCGCTGCATCCTCTTTCTACTTCATCAAATCTGTGTTACTAGTTCAAATGGTGTTCAGAGCTGTTACTGACTCATTTTTTTTTCTAGGTTGCAGGTAGGATTGGTGTGAAATGTGCCAGAGACTTGAATAAGGGTCCTCAGTGAGCATTCTACCTCTGTTTTGAAACTGAGCTTGGAGTTTTAAGATTAATGTAGGATTGTTTCCATCACTCCCTATAGAAATGCAGTACTTCTGGCTAAGCTGCTGCCTCTGTGATTTGAGTGTATCTGATTACCATCCCTAGCTTACCTTTATTAAAATCCCAAGCTGCCCTGGCTGTAGCTGGTGGGGTGTGACAGAGGTGACAAAATTAATTTACAGGAGGGAAAGCATGCAGTGAGAGAGATCCCTGCATAGAGATACCATTATTTTCCTCCCTGAGCCTAAGAAACAATAGAAAAAGAGAAGGCTGCAGCTGGGCACTGCGGTATGTACCCATAGATGGTGGATTCCTTGCATACTCTCTTCAATACATTTATTTTTTTTTAATAAAGGAGTATTTTGTGCTCCTCTGATATCTGATTTGGCCAGATCCCAGAGAAGAATGCCAGCCACTGTCAAATATCTACTACAAGTGTTGCTTCATTACTGTGTCCACGTGGGATAAATGCAGCTTCTCTGCAAAACACCAGTGTTCTATAAATCAGCTCTATTTTAAAGATTTCTGTTGCTAAGAAAATGCTCCAATAGCACCTGTGAGCTGACCCTCATGGGGTGATCTGAATCCAGTCCAGTGCCAACTCACCTCCTGGGGACATCTGCATCCCACTGCCCCTTTCATTAGCTTTACATTGAGATATGTCCATTGTAATAATCAATGTTTGTGTTTGAAAAAAATGTTAATGGCTGCATGCATACCACATGCTGTCTATTACCAACCCTGTATTTTAATGAAGAGCTCTTTTCTGACAGCACCAGGGACTCTGTGGAAGTTTCAAGATCTGGAAATGTTGGGGAATAAAACCTGAAGCCAAATTTGGCAGCCCACAAATTATTTATTACCTGGAAGCCAAAGAAGAGCAGATTTTCACTGAATCACTGCAGCCCAGAGCTGTGACCCTGTCTGCTTTCTTAAGTCTTTGCCAGGTCTCCCTGCCTAACTTGTAGCTGAGTGGACACCCTGCCCTTACTGGGGAGAACCTTTCTCTGATAAGTGTACTGCGGCCTCACAACAAAGCTATGTCCTTAAAAACTCTTCCCCTGAAAATTCACATTTTATTTTCCTGTTGGTCAAAGCTGCTAATGAAGATGATTTGCTTTGTCCTGATAGAATAACTTTAAACCTCTTTCCTAAAGGAGGCTGCAGTTGTAATTTGTGATTAAAGTATTCCAGTAT
The DNA here is from genome assembly GCA_013389965.1 of Todus mexicanus. NCBI lineage: Eukaryota > Metazoa > Chordata > Aves > Coraciiformes > Todidae > Todus > Todus mexicanus. The sequence goes on from WEIS01095875.1 coordinate 11,556, forward strand.
CGCTGGCTGAATTAGAGGTCTGTGGGATTGTCGGGGAATGACAGTTTGTGACCGACTTGAAGGAAATATAATATCTGACTATAGTCTTTGAGGGAAAATAGATGTGTCACATCAAGTTCTCAGATGCCAAGTTTGTATTTGTTTCTTCTGCAATAAAACTTCAGTCAGGTTCTTCCCAACGCTATGCTTCAGCATTGTTTATTGCAACATCAACCTTTGGGACAGAAGTTGTTAGTCTGATATTGTTTGAAGATGTATTTGTAGGAAATCTAAAGCAACGTTATTTCCCCAGGGTTCCACCCCAAAGATGTCAGATTTGGAGCTTTTCAAGGAAGCTGACGCCTTAAAATAGACCCAGAGAATTCCTATTGTTTGGGTGACATAATGAGGCTGAGATGCAAACAGAAGGAAGCCGTAGCTGGTATGTTGTGACTGATTCTTTTTTTCTTTTCTTTTTTTTTTTTTAAATAGTGTGTTTTATGGAACGAATAGGGGAAGGTCAGTGGACAGCTACTGTCTGGTGAAGCTGGGATGCACAGCCTGCATGGAGGGTGAAGGTGACTTTACGTCTACGTCTGACAGAAACCAATTTAGACATTTTCTGCATCCCTGCAAAGCTGCACTGCAGTATTAAACATTGATGCCTGATTAGTTCCCTCCTCCCCCCTTGTCAAAGGAGGGGAGGAGGAACAAGCAGAAGTTAATAGCTGGTGGCCAATGCATTCACTGTAGCTTTATAAGCACTGAATTTGAACTCCTTGCCTCAAAATGTATGAGTAGGTTCCAATATAAGACAAGGTCCTCTTTGCAGACCCTAAGCATGGCACTGTGGGGAGGGGAAGCATCGCCCTGATCAGAAATACTGCTGAGAACCACAGGAACACATCACAGTCCAGCTTCACTGAATCCAGCATGTACTCACGGACTGTTTTGAGTGAGCCAGCATTTGACAGCATCAGGCTAAATTTTGATATTGAAAATCCTACTTGCACTCAGTGGAGTCAGAAGGCGGGGAGCTGTTACAGCCCTGGAAATGAAGAGACCTCTGGTGTATACCCAGTTCTGCCACCAGCCTTCTACAATCCCTTTCCTACAAGTTCATTTCACTTTTTGTCCTTTCAGTCACTCCCATCCTGTGTGAAAGAAGAGCGCTGTGAAAGACCTAGAAGTTGTCTGTCAAAAGCATTATTTTGTCAATTAAAGAAGCCATGGCAACATAAAGCTACAACACAGTTTCCATCACAAGACTAACTTGAGTCAGTCACTGCCTTTGAAACATCTGTGGTGTGGGCTAAAAGTAGACTTTTCTACCAGAATTGAAGTACATTGAAGGAGTCACGAAAAATATCCCAAAATAGGAGGAGGAAAGAGGGAACATCAGATGGGACACACACACATAGGGCACAAAAGAGTGCAACAACACTTATGAAATGCCTCAGCAATTTCCTTGCTTTTGTTGTGGCTATTCTTGGTGCTATCACCCAGACTGATGAACTTACAGGATTCGTTGAATTGTGATATAGTGGACAGAACCACTGCTGAGACTCTTGTTAAGTTTCTTAATACTAACAACATTCCTGCAAGGAATTCCCTGAAGCTTGGTGTTTACATCACCTCTTGCTTCTGCAGGGACTGGGAAGTTGTGGGAGTCTTACCTGTGGACTCTACCCAGATGTGTACCAGTCACTGCTTTGCCTTTATCCTATGTTATGCTCATTTCTAGCCTCCCTGCGTTCCTCCCTGTTCTAGGAATGCATCTAGAGATTGGAAATCTGGGAATAAGACCACCAGATGATATTTTACCTGTAAAAATGCAAATATATGTCCTGGACAGGGAAAATGTTGCTTCTCTACAAGAGAGATTTGAGACATTTTAAATAGCTGAGACGTAGTGGGGGATGTTTTGGACGTGACTTTGTGATGTGATTAGCAAAACAGGCCAGTTTGGGTGCTGCCTGTATGAAGGCAGCATGTCCTTGGACACGTCACACTTGCTTGGATCTGTAAACTGCACAAAGGATTTTTATTAAAGAAACACATTTCTACAATGGTTTTGACATCTCAGAGTGCTTTAGTAGGCTCAGAAGATGCTGGGAAACAATCAACACAGAAGCTGTGCTGTAAATCTTGCAGAATTTATTTCTATGGAATTAATCTTTTCTTACTCCGTTTTTATTCAGACATCAAAAGGAAAAGAACAAGATGACAAAGGCAAAGGCTGAGGCTTTGCCCAATGTTTTCCTCTGTCATTTTTGCCAAAGAAAAGAAGAAAGGAAACAAACACCATTGCATGTAAATAATATTTTTTTCTTTGCCTACTTCTAGATACACTGTTGTTGGTTCACTTTAATTAGGCAGAAGGTACTGAAATGATATATGTTGCAGACCTTACAGTCAATGTTGTAATTGTACCATTCTTTTAATAGATACTTAGACTCTTGAAAGCTTTGAATCAAACCCTTTATTTTAAATGCATCCATACTTCAGGAAATTTCAGAAGTAATTGCCAGTTTCATGGTTTGTACCTGATATTATGTTGAGTTAAGGCCAGAATTTGAAAGTTTGGAAAATATCGCCCTGGATTTTTTAGTCAAAGGCCATCTGAGATAATGCACAAGAAGAAAGGAAGAGTGTTTTTGTTTTATGGGTCAGGTGTGCAGGGGTGGGTGATATGCTTGGTGCTTTGACAGAAAGTCTAATCCCAAGGCCAGGAAGGCAACTCAGCAAGTGGAGGAATTTAAATGAGCTTAAAGCCCCCTTGAAGGTTCTGCAGTGCTGTTAAGACATCATTGTCTGAGGAGTGGACTAATGAGCAAAGTATGCTGGAGAAGGGGGACAGCCTTGAAGAAAGAGGGGTGCAGAGAGCACCTTCTGCTCTCATAGAGGCAAGTGAGCGGTATGTGTACGTGCTTGTGCTGAAAATCAGGCTCTGCTGTTCTTAGACCAGCCCTTTTTGTAAATTCATCATGACCTTGCTGGTTTTGAGGTCCTTGCCCTGGTGCAGGAGCATTTGGAGGTGTTCTGTGAAAAGGATAATTTCTTTTTTTTCCTGTAATGTTTTATATAAAGATATCCCCTTCCCCACTCCTTTCCTCCTCCCCCCTCCCCTATCCCCAAACTGTAGTCTTCTGTCTCCATAAGGGGTGTTCTTGGCTGCTGGGTTACCTCTCCGTTCACCCCTAGAACATTAACCTGTGATGAAACTCCACCAATGTGGAGCTGATGCAAACTGCGGGAAGGACCCTGAATGAAAAGGTGTGTAAAAGTCAGTCATCAGGGCAAAGCAAATCTTTTCAAATCCCTTTCTTGGCAGGCAAAACAGGAACAGTGTCTGAGCGTGGATGGTAGGGTGTCATTCACAGTGCTGAGCTGTGCTCAATGCACCACGCAATGCTCCAGCCCCCAGGGGTGACTCTTCTGAGGGCTGGTGGTACCAGCAGCAGGGACTGAGTTTGCTCACAGTGGGGATTCAGGAATTTTGTTAGAAGGTCGTTATGCACACAAATGGGATGGGATGCAGCAGCTGAGTTGTACAGTGTGAAGCCTGCATCACCCATGTGTTGATGAGACAAGCCCAGGGTGGAAGGACCACTCCCCCCACCATAGCTGATAGCAGCTCTCTGTTCCCATGCAATGGGCAATCTCCTTGTGTGTAGTGAATGACCTTTGGAGGACTGTGGAAGTAGAAATGCTAGAGTGTAAGCAACCCTCCTGACTGAACCTTCACCCTGTCTTCTGAAATTACTGTGCAGCCTTTGTGATAAACTAGTTCCTGCACTGAAGAAAGCAGAATCCAGTGGTCCTCCAGCCTTGTGTGTGTAACAGATGTGTACAATTCGCACCCAGTTACCTGTCTTTTCCATGGCAGCTCTGAGACAAAACAAGCCCTTAGCCCCCTCTGCAAGCGCAACATTTGCATCAGCAGAGCCTGTTTCTCTGCTGCTCAAGCCTTCTGTAACTGTTGTAAATAAACAGCTGCTCTTCTGACCTGCCCAACGTTTGTACTCCAGTTATTCCATGAGGGGATGAAAGAGCCAGCAGCTTGTACAGTGTTTGAATGTCTATATCTTAAAGTACCTGAGATATGACACTCTGTGGTCATATTGGTGTTGGAGACAGGGCTTGAACCCACTTGTTTTAAGAGTACTTGTCAGGCTATGCTTTGGAAATCAGGTATTTCACTGATCTATGTGTACTGTGAGGAGAAGGCTCATTTAATCCTATGTTGAGGGAGTGGCATCACTGCGGGGAAAAACTGAGAAGGCCTGAGCTGGATGCTGTAGTCTGGAGATGCAGAGTGTAGCCACAATGAGGGGTGGCTCTCAACCAGACTCAGTTTTTTGAAGTTGCCACTGGATGCTTATCCTTCTCTCCGTCGTTATTCCAGCGTAGCAAATATTGCCGTCGCAGAAGTCAGGGTTGCTTTGTGCCATTAATGTTGGCTAGAGAAAAACACCTTGTATAAGATGTACAATTTATTGTTAGTCTACTTAAAGCTTTAACAGTCTGCTCAAAGAGTTCTCATCAATCCACTTACAATGATGCTAACGATGATAAACTACATTTTCTAAAATACTAGAGAAAAACACCCTTAACATACCAGTATCAAACCTAATACACACACAGTACTTTAGCTGCTGCAGCTTTTCCCAGGTTACGCTGAGCCCTCTGCTGCCTGGGCACCAGATTCAGAGGTGCTGGCTGTCCCCAAGGAGAATGTGGGAGGGCTGCAGGTATCCTAGACCCACCAAGTCCTTTGGCCCCAGCAGGATGTTTCTGATAGTGGGGCCCATCCGTCTGCCTCGCAGGAGCGGTGGTAGTGGGGCTTCTGCCTCCTTGTCTGCTAGAGTCCACCTGAGGCTGTTTCCACCCCATGTCTAAGGCTCTCCGCCGTGCTCCTCAGCCTCCAGAGCTGGTACATCTGCACTGGCCCTCCAGGCAGACCTGTACACACCTTGCAGAGCTGCTCCTCACCCTCCTTGGTGCCTGTGAGCAGTGTTTCTTAGCCCCAAGGTCATGCTCCTCTGTTGATGCAGCAGTTGCCCATGGGGGAGTAGTTCATAGCTCCAGGGCTGCCGGTATCGCCCTGTGTTGGAAGTTTCAAGGCTCCGCTGCTCTCCCCTGCCAGCACCCCCACACTATGTTTTTCCTCCCAGCTCAGGGACCGATTGCTGTGCCCACAGCTGCTCCTGCTGCACAGCAGAAATACAGCCAAGCCGTGCTGCTGGAGGCCTTCTGGCATCTCTTGGATCAGGCGAAGCAAAACTCGAGCGCAGATGGGTGAGGGCCCCAGGTCGTTAGATCCTTGCTGTACAGCTACAGAGCTCACGTGAAGCTCCCTGCAAGGCAAGTCCCCACCAAAGCAAGGTTCACAAACCCCTCTAATAGGTTTTACAGCATTAGTACACAGCCCGTGGCTTGTTCCTGGTAGTGGCAAGACCATATTTTGTGGGCTATAGGCATACAGACCCCCTTCTAATAGTCCATTGACATAAACTGTCACACACGAGTCCAGCAAGGATGTTGCAAACCCCCCTGTGGCTCAAGGCTCCTCACCAGGACCGAGCAATTGATCTTCCTGGAGGCATTTGCTCTTTCCTATCTGGTCTTGCCTCGTGTGGGTCTGAGGGTGGCCTGTAGGTCTTGGTTATAGTGTATGGCCTCTACTTGGTTTCCTTAACACTTAATTTTATAGAGGGGACGATTTGCACAATTCACCACACTCTGTCAGAGTTGGTATTGTCAATACCAAGGATTACACTTCTAGGCTGTATAGCTCTGTTAAAAATTTCAGTAGCCGATGGGAATCCCAGTGAGGGAGGATTTACTCCAAGAATGATGGTCATCATCCGTTATTGCCTTTGGAGTAAGAACTTGCTCACTCTTGTCATGTACTTGCAAACCTTGCTTTGGTGGCTTGTTTTACTCCCCGTGGGACAAGTGGATGCTCTGTTATCTGCAACAGCTGCTCAAAACCTTAACCAAATGTTACTACGCTTTGTTTAGTACACTGTTAAAAAGCTTCCAGTAATTTTAGTGTCACTTCTAAAAGCATTATGTAATTAAAATCATACCTTTAAACTGCAGTTATACTACATGCGTTTGTATTATCAGACAACTTAGACATGCAGAGGTGATTTCTGGGTGCTGGATATACACGCAAACACAGCTGGATCCCACATCAGTCATTATAGACCCACTAGAAAGCAAAGGATACATTTCATATTCACATCTGGCTAAACTCTGTTCTAAGCTAACTAAAACTGATATCTTTTTTTATGCAATTTGGATGTGTAAGTGCCTCCTGCTTGCTGGTGTCCTTCCAGTGAGGTAACTGGGAGAATTCCACTTTGCTGGGTCCATCTGTCAACTCCGAAAACCTTCCTGCAATAAGTTTCTAAAATCATCTCATTATCTCCTCCATAACAAAATAAAACTTTTCATCAGACCAACACAGGATTACACATCATACATGTATGTAGTGTTTTGATATCCTCATCACCGGGGACTTTCGGTTTTCTACACATCCCAACACCATCAGTTTATACACAAGTGCTCTAAATGATTCTTGAAGCTGTGCTACGCAGTTGTCCTAATATTGCAAAGCTACACTAGCAGTATATATTTTAAAAATATAATCTAACCTACTAGAAATTTCTACACTTTGTTCATCTTCTCAGTACTCAGAATACTATGTTTTGCAGCTACACAAACTCACAGCTGTGTGTTTGCAGTCTTACACATACAGGTATTGCATTGTATGCTAGTGATCTATTAATCATTATCGCTATCGATAAGAGGAGGTATATCCATCCTCATCACGGGAAACAGGGTTTTTCCTGTTTGGAGATCATGACCCCTTTAAATTGGAAACATTTTTCCCTTGTAACCACAGTTTGTTTACAGTTCTCCCTTGTTTGAACTTCAGCAACAGCAACTGATCAAAAAAAAAAAATAAAATTAATTTTTTTCCCTTCATCTATGCATATATCATAACAAAGCAAATTAAAAGCAGGAAAGAAAATGCTGAACGACATACAATTAACAATATCCATACTTTGGAATGGCTACTTATTCTTCTGTGCTACCTATGGAAGACAAAAACAGCAAAGATCATTGTTAATAGTTGTCTTAGTTAACCAGCACAGGTCATTTACACCCATAGGACTTTTTGGTGATATTAAGGGTCTAATAAACTCCGTTTTTGCATATTTTTATACAATTGATTAGCCGATGTTCTTAAACAGCTTCTCACCGATCTTCCATTCAATTTTTCCGTTGGTTCTGTCTCTTCTCTGTAACACAAGAACTTTATATTTTCATTTAAAGCCTATTACATTAGTGCATGCTCTTAACCATGATCAGCTGTTTTAAATTCTTCTTTTTTTTTATGTTACCTTTTCTTCATTCTAAGAAAAAAAAATGCTGGTGTTAACACATCAAATCGAAACTTGTGTTACAGGCTTAACTTTCTGCTTTTGTAGTGAACTCTGTCCCAAGTCAATTAGAATATTTTCCTGTTAATTACCCTCCCTTCAAACCTTTATACAGATGTGCATAATCTGCCATTTTTCCAGCTTCTAACTTTGTAGGTAACAGTAGCACTTAGCATTCCTCTGTTTCAATCCTTTTCTCCTTTTTTTTTTTTCAATACTGCTTCTAAATGCCTTTCCTGCACATCCTCCCACATGCTTATATGAAAGCACTCTACTGAATTTAACAATATTAATGCTGTGCATGAACTGCTTCAGTTGTGTTGGTACCTTTTGAATTGGCTTTGCTTGAATCTCTTGATTGAACCTCTACTCCTGACAACAGGCAGGTATTATTTTTGAAAAGAGTGCTTTCATCTGTTTGCTTTTTAAAGTCCGTACTCTTCTGGATAGCCTACAGAAGGAAGAAGCTATTTTCTCCTTGCTTCACACCCATGGTTCATATCACTCTTGGGATTCTAACCTTCCTTGCACAGTCCTTCGTACTTAGAGCTCATTCCCAGTCCTGCTGCTGCACATCGCTGCTCGGACATGCTGCAGCCCTGTTGGTATCGCAGCCTGGCCTTGCTCCAGTGTTTATCAGTCCTTAAAGCCTTCTGCTTTTTTCCCCAAACAGCTTCTGCTAACTTGGTCTGAGCAGCATTTGCTATCCCTGCCCGGACTCCATGCAGCGAAACAGGCACCAGGGGCAGCTATGGCAGAGCCAAAGCAGCCTCTGCCCACCGCAGCCCTGGCTGCTCTTGCTGGAAAAGTCAACTTCTCCCTCTTCATTTCTCTCATAAAAATAAGAAAGAAAAAAAACACCAAAAAACCCCCACCAGAACAAACAAACAAATAACCACACAAAACCCAACAAAAACCCAAACCAAAACAAAAATGCTTAACGTTTAACTCCTCCTGCGTTTTCTCCATCAGAGGAGCCTTAACTTTCATCGGCCACAGCCTGCACCCAGTGCCTTGGCTTTATATGTGATGTGGCAATGCCTTGCGGGCTCTGCTCCTAATCCCCCAGTGCTCCCCAGTGTTGGAGCCTTCCCCAGTGGTCCAGTTCTGGTATGACCATGAGCCCGTGGAAGGGGGGCACCAGCTGCCCTAGACTACGACGGGGAAGGCAGGGGCCCCGGACTCGCTGCCCTCTCCACTCCCACTGATCTCCATTAGGCGATCCACCAAAACCCTGGTGGGAGCGTTATCCCAGCGGGCCATATCCTCCCCGTGCTTCCGAAGCTGCCTCCAAATGTCCACTCGCGTTGTGCTTAACTCCCTCCTGGCCATGTTGCTTTGCACCACCACCCGGGGAGCTGTGCCTGGCTGCCACTGCCTCCTGCCCTGCCACCTTCCCTTCCTCCCTTTCTCCAAGGAAGGGATCTGGTGGGTCACACTGGCACAGGCAGTGGTCTGCGGCACCTCCAAGTCCCTCTTCTCCCAGGGGTTTTCCCTTCCTCTGCTCCCCCTTCCTCCCCCTGAGCCCTCTTCATCCTCCCTTGCCCATGCATTCCCTGCCGACCATGTGCTCCTTCCCTGGGTGCTCCCTGGTTTGAACTGGTGTGGAGCTGGGTCAGCAGTAGTTGTTTCCCCCCTGATAACTTGATCTGCTTGGGGCTGTGCAGTTGCCGGGCTTCTCGCCTCTGCTCCTCCACCTTCCCTTTTTACAGCCACCTGAGCACTGCTAAGAAAAAGAGGGTTTACTTTAAACCTCTCTGGCATCTTGTAAACTACCGAACGTGGGGTCGCAGGCTGACACTCCTCTACGGAAGGGCTATCCTCTGGATTAAGCCATCTATTTCCATCCCAGCACTCATCACCTTCTTGGTAAGGTGTTTTTGTAAGGGCTGTGACTGTGCTGTGCTTTGCTTCCATAGCTGCTTTTAACTTTTCTATCTTGGCCTCACAGGCTCGGTGGTCTGTGCCTTTCTCTTTTAGGATCTGTACTTTCTGCACTAATACTCGAATTGCTCCTTGCATCTCCTCTAGGGCCTTCGTACTGACAGCTAGTTTTTCCTTCAATGCCTGATTTTCACTCAAAATAGCCTTTTTTTGTTCACACACCTCTTGATACTGGAGCACGCTTCGCATTTGCTCCATAGCCACAACTCCTTCTCGAGTTTTACCCTCCTCTAGTTTTAGATGCTGAGCCTTTATTTCTGCTTTCAGATTGTCATTTTCCTTCCTTAGGTTCTGAATTTCTACCTGGGCTGCCTGTTTTTCTTCAGCTAAACTTCTGGCCGCTAGCCACACAGCCCACACTCCTGCACTTTTTAAGGATCTTCCGGAGAAGAGTTTAGACTTAGACGTCTCTTTTAATTTAGAAAACTCTAGGTCTGCCTGCTGGATGCTTCTGCAAGAGTTTGGACCCCAGGGGTTTGGTCCCCACTGCATAACCCAGTTTGCCAGCTCCGACATCTTTTTGGCTCCCCTGAAAGTATTCCAGCCTTTACAGAAAGGGCTGCTTCCAAACTACAACTCGAGCAGGCTGAGAGAAGATAGCAGAGGTTCACCCAAGCTTGGGCTGCTTCTCTGTTATTTTTCTAGTGTACTTCTTCCCTCCAGAAGGCTTTCTCAACCAAGAAATCAGATTTCTAATTCAGCTCTTCCCACAGACAAGGCAGAGGGCTTTCATTCCCCTGGCCAAGGATGCTTAGAGGTATCCCTTGAGCACTTCTCCTCCTAGGCAGAAGGCAGCGAGCTTTCCCTCCTGATGGATTTCCCACTTCAAGACTTTCAACAAGTCCTTAAAAGTGTACCTGTGTTGCCTCCCAAAACTGGGTGCTATGTTTTAAGCAAGACACTTGCTGGGGCTATGGGAACACAGGGTGCCCTTGTTGCTCCCACAGGACGGCACCCGCAAAAGGCTCTCGCAGAAGGGGCTGTTCACAAAAGCACCGAAAGGGCTCCCAGGAGGGCTGCTGCCTTCCCCACTGGTTGAATGCACCACAGCTCGTGCCTTTATGCAGGCTAAGGAAACATGCCTTACATGGGAGAATCTGCTGCCTGTTTAAAAGTTTAATCAAAGAGTCCTCATCAATCCACCTACGATGCTAGATGATATTATCTAGAATATCAGAGAGAAGGTAAGAAAAGGCAGGGGGGAAAGTGTGTTATCAGTATCAAACCCACCCCCTCCCTTAGCCGCTGCACTTTTCCCTGGGTTTTACTCACCCCTCCACGGCCCGGGGAGGGCTGCAGGTGTCGTGTCCCCCGAGTCCTTTACCGATGGTGGGGCTCCTCCGTCGGCATGTCCAGGGGGTTGGTGCTGGGTATTCTGCCTCCTCCTTTGCTAAAGTCTACCTGAAGCTGTTTCCACCGCGTTTCTAAGGCTCTCCCCACTGCGTTCCTCCGTCCTTGGTCCCCAGAGCCAGGTACATCCACTTGGACGCTCCAGGCAGAGCTGTGCACACCTTGCAGACCTGATCTTCACCCTCCTTGCTACCCACAAGTGATGTTTTCTAGCCTCAAGGTCACGTTCCTCCGCTGATGCAGCAGCTGCCCATGGGGGAGTAGTTCATA
>WEIS01095878.1:0-37105 GCA_013389965.1 Todus mexicanus
AAAAAAAGAAAAGAAAAAGAATAGCAATCTGCTAAAACAGCGTGAAGGCGATTTGAACAATGTAGCTTTTTTGTTTTATAGGCTTTGTCATTCCCAGCGAGTTTCTGAAACCGAATGCTCTAGAAATTCTGAATCTTACTTATTAAGTCATTAAAACAGGAGATTTAAAGCTGTGCAAAGCTAGTCCCCTATTCCCCTGTTCCCCTCTGCATGACACTCAGCAATTTTGTTTAATCTTTAGAAAGCTGTTGTGCATGGGAAGAGGTTTACTGCTCATCTCTGCTTCCCATCTTGGATTCTTTCTTTTCCCCCCTCCATACTGCGTTTAAATTTCTACAACTGAAAGGATGTGACCAGGTTAAATGAGAGCAGCGGAAAGAAAACGCTTGCATGTACAAATTCCATCTGTACACAGAGCATTGCCCACACAGCCTTCCTCAAGGATAAGAATTTGAGAGTTAACGAGGGTTAGCATTAATTGTTGTGTATTTGATTAAACCATGAAAGCAGTTAATGGGATGATGACCTAAGATGCCTACTAATGGGCTATCAATTCCTGCGAACCACAGATTAAAGCTGGTGAAGTACTTACACAGAGAGCACTGTCCCTGTGGCCATATGAAGACAAGCACGTGCACTGTTTGCAGAAGCTGGCATGGGCTGTTGGATGCTCCTCTCTCCTTAGTAGCACTGTGTGTTTAGCTGGATCATGTTTAATAACTCAACGCCGTTGGCTCCTGATGGTGTTTCTCAAGGTAGGAAGTGACTGAATTATTAGAAGGGATTGTGGGGAGGGAACTTCGGCTCTTGCATGTGGCAATAAAATGGCCATTTATGGCAGCTGATCACTAAACACGAGTACTTATTAGGTGAATCTCACTTGAAAAAGAAGCAGATTATACCTAAGACATTTTTAAACTGCTAAAGCAACCCTTAAAAAAGAATATGACCACCATTCATGGGAGCCTGAGAATAACTCCTCTGCTAATTCTGGACTGTCCAGAGTAAGGGCAAAGACGCATCTGTAGAAGATTAAGACCCTGCACTTACTGGTAAGGCTGTGGCCATGAGAACAATTAGACACTGGAATAATCTCCCGAGGGAAGTGGTGGATTCCCCTACACTGGACAGTTTTAAGGCTCAGCTAGACAGGGTGCTGGGCAAGCTCATTTAAACTATGTTTCCTTTTACCTTGAAAGGTTGGACTAGATGATTCTTGAGGTCCCTTCCAACCTGGTATTCTATGATTCTGTGATTCCGTGTCTCACTGACTGGGTGAGGTGCTAGAGATGCAAAGAGGGTGTGGACCCTCTCCTCCTGGGGACCACAGCCATTATTTGCTACACAGGTGACATGCACAGAATGTGTCAGTCTCCAATTTATAACTCCAGTGCACTTCAGCTGCTCCTTTTTCCAACATCCTCCTTCCAGTGTGGAAGTGGCACTGTCTGCAGCATGCATACTCTTGTCTAACCTTACCTTCTTGCCAAAGGTCAAATTTCCAGACGTATGCTCAGTAATAAATGTCCATAATCTCTGGCAAATAAACCTTGATTCTTGTGTTGGTATTTGTTTTACACTTGTTTCTTTCCTGTCCTTCAGAACAGAGGTTGGGTTTGAATCTACCAAAACCACCCTGGCAAGTATTTGTCAATGGTTACCTCAGACAGTTTCCCACCCACAAATCTTGTGCCCTGCGGCATCCTCACAGTACCTAGAGCTGAGCATTATTTCTTAGTTCTTCTCCATGTCTTTGGAAAAATGGACGTCCAGCTAAAGCAGATCTCCATCCACAATTGGTAAGAGCAGGCAGGGAAATTACACAACAGGTCTGTAATGCAACTCCATCCTCTCCCTAATTCCCTATTAATCTCAAGAGAACCAATTAATTTTTTCACCATGCACCAAGTACATCCGTTCTTTGAAAAGCTTTTTCCTGTTAATTGAGACACTCTCTGTTTATTTTGCAGCTTCAAGCCTTGCTCCTCTCTCCTATTTTTTTTTTTTAGTTAAGCTTCTTTTCCTAATCTACCCATTTCTTTCTGATCACCTCTTAAAAAGCAGGAGGGCCTCATTTCGCTAGCACTTGCTTCCAACAAGCAAACCTAGATTTAAAGCTGGGATGAACTGTAGATTTACAGCACTTACTAGCATAGTTTGGTATCAGTATTTAACCCGTAAATAATTTTCAAACTGTGAAATACCATGTACATAGAGCTGTGTTGTAATACACCTTCGTACTGGCAGATGGAGTAAGAGCTTCATACCTAGAAAAAGTAGTAGTGGTGGTACCTGACTTCAGCATTTGTACAATCGAGTATCAGATGAACAGAGTATAGAAAACAAAGGGTAAAATTAAAGGGGTAATAAATTTACTGTAGAAAAGTTTCGCCTTTGGGAAATGAGGCTTCGTTAAGAAATGAACCGTCTGAAAAATGCATTACTTGTCATGAAATTCCATGAAAGATGGAAAGAACCGAAAAGCATTTTAACAATGTAGTGTGATTAATTTTGATCCTTTTCAAAATAAATTGTCATGTTTGAAAATTAAAGCTCATTACTAGTTAATTATCTTACGGTAGAGAATTTCAAATTTCCTGAAGCAGCGACCTTCTCCAGAAACTTGTGTTTTACAAAACTATAAAAAGTTGATCTTATTCCCACTCAGAACAACACAACTTTCAAAGAGGCAGACTTTTACTACAAATTCTGATTGCTGACCAGTTGAAAATAATTGGAGTGATGTTATAGCAAAAGTAATCTGAGAGTCGGAGCGGGTGCAATAACAAAGTTTAGAAATGAATTCTAAAATCTGGTGAATTAGTGGGCACATTCATCACTTCTGCCAATGTAAAATCTTGTGGAAAAGGTAATACTAACATTTTTGGTTCTAAGTCTTTCCAGAAAAGGCCAAGTGTTCTTGTTCTCTCATTCTCTTGCTGACATAAATTTAATACTGCTGTTAATCTAGATCTGCACTGCTGTAAGCGATGACTGAACCCAACTATCTCGTCTTAAGTTTTAATGCTGAGGACCTTCAGGACATCTCACAGAAATGTGCTGGTGTAAAATGGTAAATATTTACCAGCGGAATACATCCCTGGGATGTACGTCAGACCCAGTTATTTCATTGTTAATCTTACAACCCACGCATCACTTCTGTCTCTCGTATTGTCACCAGTTAAAACTTCTGCACCTGGAAATCTGCTGATTCTGGGAACTTTACTAACAGGTCATCAGACAGAGTAATAGACTGGCTAGTTCTGCTGCCTGCACAGTTTTAACAAATGAGGTTAAAGCTTTGCTTTGTTTCCAAAATAAGCAAATTCAAGCAAAACTATAGAGAAGCGTGTGATTAGGCTCTGGTGATACTTGCACAAATTTTAATTGGGTTAGCACATCTCCCTTTACATTACAGCCATTGGTTTAGACAATTGCCTTTCAATTATCAAGGTAGTAACTGACTATTCAGTATCATATAGCATTTGCTAGTATTAGTGGCAACTGTGTGCTCTCTTTTGCTGGGGACTTTCTCTCTCATTCACTCAGCGACCCTTTCCTTCTGCTCACTTTATTTAGTAACACACGTGAGAAAACAACAGAATAATGGAGAGTGCCGCTTAATAAAGAAGTTCCCCAAGATGGCCTAATCATTTGGCAGCTGTACGGGCTTCAGCCAGGCTTATGGGTCTAAATGCAAGTTTTTGCTTTGGTTTTGTACTTCAGAAATAGCAACCAGAGGTGTCCTTGGTGCTGCTGTTGAAACTTAAAAAAAAAAAAAAGTATAAAAAACTTTTTACTTCCTTCTTTTACAGATCATTTTCCCATCAAAGCAGGCAAGAGATTTTTACTCCTCTCTTTCCTTTGCTTTTGTGTTTATCTTGCAGGAACTACAGTTTATAGACTCTCAAACTGTCTGTAAACACTGAAAAAAAAACCCTGATTGTATGATTTGGCAGAGGTTCTGAGAAAAAAACAGCAGTGGAAAGACATTTGATGCACATTTGCTGGCATAGTAGTAAATATGAACAGAACTATGCATGGAAACATCTTCTGTGAGCAGGGAGGCAGCATCAAGATTCTCTGTTTCATTTAGAGTTTCATATTTAATCAGTGGCAAAATTACAGAATTACTCATTTTCACCCTTACTAAGGATACGACAAGGGTTCAGGCATCCTCACCATTTGGCACTCCTGTGAGACCTGTTCTGCCTGTCATTTCCAGATGAGCAGTTCCTGATGTCTCTCATGATCGCAGGACAGAAATCCTGGTCTCTTGTAAGCTTCAGGTCTACTTAGAAATTTCTCAGAAATCCATTGCTGAGCGTTCTGAGTATTTCTCAAAGCCTGCTCTCCTGTCTTTTCTCTCTATGGTTTCCCTTTACATTGTCCTTTATCACAAAGGATAAGGATTAATAATTTATTTTTGGCAAGCAGAACATTCCAGGTGCTGAATAACCTGAACTAATCAGGTTATTTTAAACACAAATGTCAACAGAATCTAAGTAAAACATAAGCATGTCTTTTATTGGATGGGCTGCGTTTGCACTGCTCTTTCTCTCAGGCTCTTCAGCTCTGAGTATTCGTATTCTCTTTTTCTTCAGTCCCCAGCACTAAAGATGGCTGTATAAAGCTACACAGCCTATAAAAAGCTATAATTCTGCTAAATCATAGCTACTTAGACTGGGTAAACTCTACAACTAAAGCTGATGGGCAAGAGACTAAGAGTTTGCATCAAGGTCTCATTTATGGTTGTCTCTGCTCACCATGGCCAAATCTTTCTGGATAATACTGTTAATTCCTGGGGCTTTTCCCCAGAGTGAACCTGGCCTAATTCAAGGAGTGCCTGAGCTCCATCCAAAACTGATGCAGAGCTGGTCGTATACAAGGCACTGTCATCTGTGCAACTTACACTTCTTTCTAGATAGTTATTAGCATTTTTCCTGTCGTCCTTCTCATATGCTAAAGGAAATCACAAAGGACTTTTTTTCAGTCTCAGAAAACTGTGGGAGATCCATAGAGGACAAGTCCCCGACAGGATTCTGGGCTCATACTGTGTGCAACACAGCTAGGACCAAGACTTTATTATAAGGGGCAAAGATTAATAATATACTCCCTGGGAATATCTGATTGGCATAGTGATATTCTGAACATTAGATGAGGGCAGACAGAATAAATTGTGGTGAGGTCACGATGACTCTAAGCAGATTAATTTCACTTTGAACCTCTCATAAAAGGTACGTGGCATCTTTAGGTTGACTGACCTTTAACATTTTCAAAGGAGTCTTGCTGCATGCTGAAAAGAGCCCGTCATGAGAGCTGCCAAGGAGACGGCCTTCAAATTTATCTGTTAGTATTTGTCCAGTTGTTAAACAAGTGCTTTTTCAGGAGCTGGCCTACATCAGCCAGCTAATGAAAACTCAGGAAGTAAAACCAGAATAATTTCCTGTTTTATTTTAAACTTGTCTGATTACTTAATTAACATCTTGATACAGTCCTTGTTTTCTTTACTTTTGCTTGCACAGTTAGACTGAAAAGCGATGCCTGAAGTCGGCGCTTGGAATAATCCCTTTGCAACTTCTCCCCTTTTCCAGAGCTTCACGAGCAGCACAGGCTCTCTTGCACAACTGCTAAAGCAGCCTTGCAGCCTCCAGCCAAGCTTTACAAGTGATCTCCGTATCTCAGGCCATATATTTCAGCGTTAGATTCTGCTGTCATAGCAAAGCGTTTTGTGTACACCATCAGATGATTTTGTTGACAGTGGTGTTGACAAGGGACTTGCAGAATCCAAGACTCAGCAGTAAATTTAAGGGTCGTAAGGCTCGACAGCAAATTTAAGTTACCTCGGTCTGCTCTGCACTGAAACAAGACTATTTAGTTCAGTTCAGAAGGCTAGTAAGATTGTTTCTTTTACTGGACGGTCTTCTGCCTTAAAACCAGGCTCATTCTTTCAATTTTCAATTGCCCTGTTGCAGAAATACAGGAAATTAAGCATTAACTGCTGCAGTAGTAACACTAGTTGTGCTAATATAGTGTATGGTTAAATTTAATTCCAAAATCCTGAAAATGGGGAATCACGTTTTTGTGGGAATGTATACCTTAGAGGGTAAGACTTAATGTGGTACTGCCTGTATGTGTCAGCAGTGAGGAAAAACCTGGAAGTTCACCCGTTTCCCGCGTTCCCCCAGGAACACAGGTCTGCTAGAGACAGGCTGGTTGGCTTCCCTCTATCACAGCTTTTTTCTAATGCTCACACATTCTTGTCATCATTGAGGTCTTGGTAAGAAGTGTCTTTATCATCCCTTGCCATGCTTTTATCTTGCTTGAGCTCTGAGAAAGAAGAAATCACTTCGCCCTGCCCCTCAGCTGACCAGATTTTCCTTCCTCTTTGCTCATGGTAAAGCAGAGACACTATTCCAGATCACAAAGATCACAACTGGGATCTTTGTCTTCAGTTGCACGGAATCTGCAAGCGCCTCGTGACAGCAGGACAACCTGTTTGCTCTGCTGCAGGACAGTGGGCACAGCAGACCCTCTTGGCACACTGAATGCCTCCCTCGTGTTGTGCTGCTTGGAAATCACAGCTGCCCTCTTAGGTTCTGCTTCCAAACCACAGAGACTGTCCCAGTCTGTGCGAGGGCAGGAAACGTGGGGAAATACTTTCAAGCTTTTTACACGTGGTTTGCTCTGTTCCAAATTCTGGCATGTGAAGGAGCAGTTTATTGTCCAGTCATACATGGTATATACATCCACTTTCTCCAACCACAGGTGACCTGCTCTAGACTTCTTTTATCAAACAGCTTAAAAGCAGCTGGTTTTACGTGGTCAGAAGGAAATGCAGGCTACGTACATCAATCTGTTTTTTTACGATTGATGTGAACTATGAATCCTACAGCTGTTTCCAGGGGTGGCAAGCACTGTGTTTTCACTTCCTCAGAGAAAGAAGGGCCTTCTGCACTGAAAATAACCTAGTCAGAATTGTGCAGATCAAAGTGTATCATGAAGATGTTGGGTGCTTTTGTTTAAAAAAAAGAAAAAAAAAAGAAGGGGAAAACCAGAACATTTTTCTTTAAAACTCTCCTTTTGCTGAACTTTCTCTCTGTTGTGTGCTTCCCTAGGACTTCTCATTATTTTCCAAACATCAGTCAATCACAGTCTGCAGTGTATGAGCTCATCCACTCATCTTCAGCTCCCTGCAGTTTCCCAACGAAGTTAACAAAAGCAAATTGCTGTAATGTTAACCAATAAAACCGCATATTTTTTTTAACGACTTCTCTGTTGCTTATTTTTCTCCAGTGGACACCAATAAAAAAGAAAGAGCTGCCTTGAGCGGCACATCTGAGAAGCTGGAATGCTTTCAAGTGTGATAGGTTAGAAGAGGTCTTTAGAGATAATCTCTGCTACTCTTTAAAATGGAACTCCTTGGAGGAAATCCGAAATAATTCTTCATAATTAGAAACTTTGTAATTGGTTGCAGCAGAGTTACAGCTACTTTATTGCCTCTTGTTGAAATAGCTTTCTGTTACATTGAAGACAAGGTAAGCCTGGCTGCTTCTGTCTCCCTGCTTTTCTGCTCAGGAAAAACCTCTGATGGCAAGGAGGATAACTTGACCTAGAGCTATTCTAATGCTCTGTTGAATCAGATCAAGTCTTCAGCTATGTAACTAGTCGTGCAGCTTTTATTAATCCCCCTCCGCCAGTTTGGTATCTGTTTACAGAAATAATTCGTAATGGGAGGGCAACACCCTGCAGGTAGGGTTTACTGGAAGAGGCAGGGTGGCAGAAGGGAGGAGAGACAGGTAACATGGCCCTTAAACTTTTCTTTCTCCTGTCCATCCTTCTTTTGCCCCTTCAATGTGGCATCTGGAGTGAAGGCTCATAAACAACACAGTTCCCAGATTTGGCTCAGTGTTGAATCCAGTCCTGCTTGTGTTTGCTATCCATTGGTGACATTCAGGGCATATAGCAAAAGTTTTCAATATTCTTGTTCGTCTTGCTAGATCTGAGACTAATCTGGAAGGCCCGTAAAGAAGAAAATAAGGAATACATCAGATGAAAGCAAATTTTCTGCTGGAGTAGTGTGGAGTTGCATTCAGAACTCATTAAAGAATCATACGTACGTGCCTACATAATAGCTCTTCAGTATTTCCTTTAGTATAAAATTAGTCTTGTCTTCTTGACAAATATTAATTACACGCACAAACCAGAATGAAACAAGATTTTATTATGAATACACAGCTGATTATCCAGTTATTGGTTATCCACGTTATCCAGTTTCCAGCAAGGAATTTAATGGTGGTGCTGCTGCAAGGATAGAATGGCATCTCAGCTGGTCCTGGCTCAGGACTGATGCCTGCTGCCCATCTGTCAATAAAAGAACAAAGCAGCAACAGCTGCTAAGGGGTATGGAGAAGTTAATTTGAAGAGAGACACATGCCTGAAGTAACTGGAGTAACTGCCTGAAGAAATAATATACGCCTGCTACCCCATGGCCGTAGGCTGAATACCAGAAAGGAGACAGAGGGGAAAAGAAGACAGAGGGGAAAGGAAAACAGAGGTGAACCTCCCACTGTTATTGACTGGAAATATCGAATAAAGGATGATGTTAAGCATTAGCACTGGGACCATACCTAATGATGAAAGCTAACATTCTCCTCAAAGTGCAGCAGTGTCAGGTGTCTGTGTATTAATCAGACATGCTATTTCACGAAGGAGTAAAAACTACATTGAACGAGCGATTTCAGAATAGTTTAAAGAAACTGTGAAAAACATGAAGAAAATGTTGGGAACTTTTCCTGTTGCATGAAGTTACTTAAAAAAAAAAATGAAAAAATCCTCTTTACATTTTTAAGAGACAAAAAGAACTCACAAAAATCTAAATTTGTATAATAAGAGCAAAGAATTGATTTCAATTCCCAGATTTGGTAGTAATTCCCTCTGTGTTTAATTTGACCCTCCTGCCTTATTTCTGATCACAAGAAGTAAACCAGCAAGCAAACGCTACACAGAGGTTTCAGAAAGACAGCCAGATTAATATCGGAGAAAGCTTTTAAGGTGCTCTTTCAATGAAGAAGAAATTCTCTACCGAAGTTAGGACTTGCCACAATGGTTCACATAATCATTTCTGTTACTTTGAGCGAAGTAATGGGGAAAGATTGTATTTTGAGGGTGAGAACATCTTCCCAGGAAATCGTCGACGTGCTGCCGATATGATTAAGAGGATAGTGCAGACTGCCTGTTTTGCCCGATGACTTGAAAAGCACTTTAGAGCAGATTCAGTCAAATGTACAATGTGCTTGATTTAATGTATTGCATATTTTATAAAGGTAATTGCAAGTGCTTCAAGGGACGAATAGAGGCAATAAATCCAACACAAAATGCTTATATAGTGTTTTGAGGGTGCAAAGTACAGGAGAGCCAGGCAGTTAGAAAAAAATTGTTGTAGACCCATGAAAACTGTTGAAATTAAAACCGTTACCAGAGAGACTGAGCAGCAATGATACAGGTGGCTCAAACCCCCAACCAACCACCTTCACAAACTAACCCTAAATCCTGGTAAAGAGCTGAGCTAAAGATGAGCTCTAGAGCATATAAATGGAGATCTCTGGATGCTTCCAGATTTTGTGGATGTCTTTGCCTGAACATGTCTGTACCAGTGACACATATAACTTCTCTGCGTGTTTAACGATGCTGTAGGCAACTGTTCGCAATATTCCCCTGGGGGGTTTTGGCTGCGGAAAGTACAGCTTTGCCCAGGACACAGACAAAAGAGGGCAGACCAAAGTACCTGTTTATCTGACTAAAGCCCACGTGCTGCTTTGTCTTTGCAAGATCAGGTTTGGAAACCTTCTTCTGATTTTATCTAACAGCGTCATTTGAACCAGGTTTACTAAATAACTTCAGTTTAAACACATGCTTTTGGGTATCAATGTATGAGCAGTTTAAGTCGGTCTCAAAGTCAATAAATAGTTTCAACATGTCTAAATATTTTTTGACACAGCTCTTCTGGCTCTGTCAAACCTCCTAAGAAGTGCAACTTGGGAATGTTTGTTTTCAAAAGTCCAAATTGCTGTGCACCTGCACTCCTACTTTCCTAAGATGCGTGTCCTATAGAGATCTGCTCTGTGCGCAGGCTTCATGTTTAACAAACACACTAGTCTTAGTTTCTGTGTGCAAGGCTGTCTCTTGAAGCATTAGAGGTTCTTCTTTCTTGTTATGGAAAAGCTGCCCTCAAGTGCAGAACAGGGTGTGTGGAGGTTGCCCGGGGTGGTTTTGAGGTCAGGGGGAGCAGGCTCTTCCGTGCACAGACCCTGCCCTTCTACCCTGTTTCTTGTACCTTTTCCTGTATAACTCCATCTAAGTAATACTGGAAGATACTTTTATGTTTACAGCAACTCTTGTGGCTGGGGGAGAGGGAGAACGGGACTGAAAAGAACACACAGCTCTTTTTCATGTGGTTTCGTATCAACGCTAACGTTCTTCAAGTCCTGTCAACCCTTACTATCTCATCTGATCATTCATTTATTTGTATTCTGTGCCTGTCTCTTAAGCTGCTTGATGTGGAGCACATCTTAAGAGTTCCTGAGTGCCTGCTAAGCCAGTTGAGGACTACTGAACGCTTCAAAAGAAAGAGAGGACACTCCAAGCCTTTGGCAAAATCTTTATTGCAAACCTAATGGATTGCTGCTCTGCTCTTGCAACTACATTATGTCCTTGATACCAGCTGCTGGAGTAGCGGCACAGACACCAGAGCCTAGAAATAGAAGGCAAGAAGTGGAGTTTCCATTTTACAGTCTTAGCTCATAAGAGGTGAGATTATTAAGAAGTGACTCGGAGCCATTTTCCAAGCTCAGTCATAATCTGCCTCTCCATTAAACTACACAGCAGAGGAGAGCCAGGCTGCCTACCAAACTCTAATTGTTGGGGCTTCTAGTTAAGATGCTCTTTTGCCTGGGGCTAGGGCCATGACAAGTAGAATGGGAGGAAAATCAGGCTTCAAAACATGTTTTCACCAGTGTTTAATGTAAAATGTGAATGTTCCCTCAAAGCAGATTTGTAACTCATCAGTTAGTCTAGCTGAAAACTAAGAAAAATAAATAATTTAGTAGATACACTACAACAGGTAGTATAATTGTGCTTTGCAGAAACACTGTTTGGTATAGTGCAACAGTCAGACAAAGATGCTGCCATTGATTTTAGAAGCTGGGATTTTTTCACTCCTCATCCTTGTACAGAGGCATAAAAACCTGCTATGTTGAATGCCTGCTGGCTGTTACCACACTGTGGTTTCTCAGAGAAAGGAATAACAACAAAGATGGGAAAGGGCTGCTAAAAGTTTGCTAAGTGAAAGCTAATTATAAATCAAGGCAACATGAAAAAACAAATCCGTGAGCTTCTTTCTGATCTTCTATCGCTGTAACTGAGATCAGTGGCCTGCTTTATATTAGCAAACTTAAATATGTACTTGTTTCTCCAACCCACAAACTCAAATACAATGTTTTACCTCAGTGCTTTCTTGAAGCTAACAGTAAAGCTGCTTGATGAAGCTGAATGGTAAAACTCAGTCAAATATTACTGTGCTGTTAAAAGAGAGTCGTTGGATCTTGGGTTAACCTTTAATGGTAAATACTTTTGCAAAAATCACTGATCCAAAAACTGACCTCCAATCCATAACCTGCTAGGACTATACACTCGCCATGGAAATGGTGAAAATTCGGTCTACGTTTCTTTGCTTTGCAACTTAGTTTAGCATACTTGAAAATTATATACACAAAAGAAGGTAGAGCTTTTATATATGGGATTGGATATCAAGTGTTGCACAGGTATCGAAAGGACTGTGATAGCTTGTTGAAGAATATGAAAGTATATGGCTAGAAAGCCACAGATCTGTGGTAACCGATGAAACTGTGACACTAAGGATATGCCAAGAATTCCATTTTCCTAAACCCTTCCCATCAAAAGTGCCCTGAGCATGGTATATATTTAGATACAGTTCTTCTTTGAGCCACCTTTAAGTGGAGAAGAATCTCTGTGTAAGCAACCTCAATACATTACTGAGAGATTTTCCCATTCCTCAAACATGCTTTGCTCTCTGTACCTTATTTCATGACACCCCAAATTCATTTTGAAAGCACACCTTCTAAATGTTAGCACACTCAAGAACTGCCTCAAGTATTCTGTTGTATGAAAACATGGATTCCTAGTTTGTGGCCCTGGTAGAAGTAATCGATTACACGGTTAACATTCTGAGGTGCATCTAACGTTTCCTTCAGGAGGACACAATGAATGTAATAAAATTGCTCTTTCCTCTGTACCTTCCCATTTCCTAGGGCTGCCAACACTAGTCTAGTCCTCATGAGCAATTTCGTGACTTCCAAACTTCAGGCTACTCTAGACTACACCAGCAGTCTCTGACTAATGTGGTCTTTTGGCAACAGAGCAGTCATTTCTTGGAATGAAAAATTGGTGGAAGTTTCTTCTGTCAGCCTAAGGATATCCTTTCGCAAGGAAGAATCCCTTGTGAGTCTTTAAGATGAATTAGCTTAAGTTTTCCATTACTGCAGCAGCTGAAAACAGCTATAGATGTACCAAGTATATATAGCTGTACTTTTGCCTTATGTATGAGGGTGTTTAAGGTTTCTCAGTTGCACTTTCTGGGCTAGGGTACTTTAAGGAATATTGTGCAAGTCACTATAAATCCTCAGTTCTGCTGAAATGAACTTGTTTTAGGTGTGTCACTACTTATATGATAACCAGAGTGATGTCTCTCCCTTCGATGTAAATATTTCAGCACATTGACTACTGTATTTAATTTTTGTTCATGCCTTACACATAGCTGCAATAAAATCCGTTCGAAATGTTCCTTTTAAAATCATTCTAACACCCATATCTTTTATGTACAAACACGTATGAAATTAAACACATTCATTTTCTGAATTATATGGAGTTTATGGTAATATATCAAAATATTCAATGTTTTTGACATGATTGTAAAGCGCTTATCTGGGAGGCTGGGACTATAAAGTTTCTAGTCCTCTATGTAGACACCTACATCAAGCTGCAAAATAACACAGCCTGCATTCCCACCCTAAGTCTTAAAAAGCAGTACTAGTCAATGGATACATTTATTGAGTTTTATAGGCATTTTAAATTTTATGTTTGTATCTTTTATTTAAAGATCTTTTCTGATCTAGACGGCTCCAGATGAAAGCAGTGCAAGCTTTGTTACATCTTGATCAATACTTGCCCCCAAAAATGCAAACACTGGATGATCCTAAGTTGCTAATAGTGTCATTTCTCCTCTTACACCTCCTATTCCTGATGCAGCAACTTCAGAGCTATCACCTTTCACTCGGAATTTAATCAGTGTCATATAAAGCTACAAGATTGCTCATTTTCCTTCAGCGTACTTCTCAATTTGCTTTTACAAAACTGTGAATGCACGTGTTTAAAATATTATGGCTCCAATCAGTGGTGCCCAGACTGTGGCCCGCAGACCCGATTTGGTCTACCAGAGTGATTTCTCTGGTCATAGCTTGCTCCCTGCTAACATCTTCCCCCAAATCCCTGCAACCCATCCTCTGTTAAACAGCAAAAAGTGTATTTGCTGTGTGAGCCAAGTGCACACACCTTCCTTCACATGGGTGTAAAGGAATGTATGACAAGGAAGACTGCAGATAAGATGGAGGCTGTGGCCAAAGAATGGTTTACCCCTCACATAAATTAGTCAATGTTGCAGTTCCCACCAAAGAACCTTCATATTGATGCTGACAGAATTAAACAGCACAGGCATTTAGAAGTATGCTGGAGTTACAGTCCTTCATATCATCTTCTCAAAACACTCCTGCTTCTGCCTCCCAAAGTGCAATTCGGAAATAACTATGGCAAGTTTTGGGGAGATCGCAGCTGAGAATTATTTTGGCTCCTGTTTTGTGGCTTAATGTATCCTACTCTCAGGCTACAGGACCCCTACTTAGGGTGGACCAGTTGTATGGGCCTAAATGAGGGATGTCTTTCATTTCAGTAAGATGACTCACATGCTTAGTTGGGTGTGTTTGCATGCTAATATTCCTTGAAATAAATAACGAGAGAGGAGAAGCAGAGTTTCAAAGCCCAAAATAGCATCTGTCAGTTGCTTGTGTCAGATTAAGGAAATATCCCGTACCTACAACACGGGCCTGGAAAAAATACCCGCATGGCAAAAATTCTTCAGTATCCACTGCAATCTACATCATCATGGGAGCACCTTTCTGTAGAAATGCCTCTTCCTGAAGCAGAACAGTCCTCTGGCTGTTACCCTCTGCCTCTCAGGTTTTACATTGATTTTCTGACAGATACCAAAAGTAAATATAAAGACAGATAAGAAATCAGCTCAAATGATAGATGAGTTTAATGAAAGTCACAGCCTGAGGAAGTAAAGGAGCAGTTTTAGTTGAAGTAATGTAATGATTTAAACCCATATGCACTAAACCTGTAATTTTTTATTCCTACTACTTCAAACAGTTTCTGAAGCTACTCAGGCCAGCAGTGCTTTTGTAAAGAACAGGTTAGGCAAGATTTGGTGGAAATTGTTCACTAAATCAACTAACCTACCTGAAAAGAAAGTAAAAATAAAAAATTGCTATCTTTTGGAACACAAAGTGTTTGTCCAGGAGCCGTGTGCTCAAGAGCTTTGTTTTCCTAAGTGTCGTGATTGGCCTATGAAAAGAGAACTGGTTTTCCTTACAGATCTTGCCTTGCTTGTGTCATTGGCCCATTTCAACTGCATCATCCACAGCATGGGAATATCTTATGATTCGCTGACTAGCAAGTCTCCAAGGCGGGCCGTTTCCTCCAGCATTTTGTCCAGCAATGTGCCAATTTGGCACATTTTCAAAGGTGTGTGGGGCTGGGTTTTTTTTTCCCCTTCAGACGGTAAGAGCACACTGGGAAGACTCGCAGGAGCCGGCTGACGCTCCCTCTGAGCTCTGCAGCTGTATCCGCTCCGCGTGCGGGAGAGGTTCCCAGCACCGCCCGAGTCCTCCTGAATTCCTGTGGCCTCGCTTGGATGTTTATCCAAAGATGCTTCAGCTCTTGCTCCGTGACCGTGCTCTGCGTCACTCAAAATCTGGCTGCGTGTTGCCTTTCCTTCCTGAGTTATTGCTCCAAGGATCTGTACGATGCCAGGATTAGCTATTTTAGGGAGGGTAAGCAATGGATGAGGTTGAGGAGTTCCAGCCTGCATACTCCTAAGGACTGGAGAAGCATCTCCACTCTCTATCTAGTTACAGTATTTTTATATGTCGGAGTGTAATGTCAGGACTGTCACTTAGACAGACCGTTATGTTCCTCATACCCTTTCATAGTCCCTTTTCAAGTGCATTTTCTGTGACTATAAATACAGAATGCTGTAGCTTTTAGGAGTGGCAGCAGAAGATTCATTCCAGCTCTGAGCACACGGTTATGCACTTTAAATGCAGAAATGTAGGAGCAGCGTAAAGCGTGTAACTCTGATAGACATTTCCACTCAGGCTTTTTCAGATTCAGTGAAAGCAACTGTACTAAACAAAAATATACACAAGCTGAATCCACATCAAAGACGTACGTGCTCTTAGTACAAAACCAGAAATGAATATTTTGTCTTCTTTATTTTCTGCTGGATTTCTGGCCCTCCCCGGCCTGCTGGAATGCCTTACCGAATGTGCAAGCATGCCCATCATTCTTTACCAGCCATAATGCAGAGCTTTCTTGCCATTATTATTATTGTAATTCTGGACGTGCGCCCTGCCTGCGTCTGCATCCTAAGTAAAGAGCACACACAAAATCGAATGTTCACAGATAACAGCAAGAAAGCAGACTATGCTGGAGATACTTATCTGCAACTTCCCCGTTGTACAGTGTCTCCCAGGATTGTTTTATTCTGCTCAAGAACATCTGTCACTTTCTCAGGCTGATCTGTTGGATTACCCAGGTTGTATCATTCCTAATGGCCTATTTTGCAACTGGAACTCTGTGGTACATCCTTCATTTTGAGATTCGAGGGGNAGCCCCAGCTCCCTCAGCCTCTCCTCATAAGCCTTCCCCTCCAGTCCCTTCCCCAGTCTGGTCTCTCTCCTCTGGACCCGCTCCAGCCCCTCCAAATCCTTCTTGCAGTGAGGGGCACGGCTCAAACTTCAAGCCCGAACCACCCGAGGTGGGCGAGCGCCGAGCAGGCGGCGGGGTCAGGCTGCGGAGCCGCCCCAAGCGCCGAGCAGCGGCCCAAGGAGCCTGGGTTTGTGGCCTCGGTTTGTGGCCTGGGTTTGTCTCGCTTGCCGAGAGAACCGGGAGCTGGTGAAACGCAGCGTTCGCTCCAGGGACCGACCGCGGCCGGGGAGACTCTGCCACCCCGCTGAGGCGCGCCCGGGGCGGGGCAGGGGGCGGGGGCCGAGCCCCGCAACGGGGCAGGGCCGGAGCCCAGCCACCGCCTCCTCCTCATTCCTCCTCCTCCTGCAGCGCTGCGAGCGGCGCCCGGGCTGCCACATCGGCACGGCCGCCCCGACAAGGCGCCTCCCGGAGCAGNCCCTCTGCTTCGCCTCGCTCGCCCTGGTGCGCCAGTACCTGCGGGACCTGCTGCTCTGGGCCGAGAGCCTGGACAGCCTGGCCGGAGTGCTGCTCTTCACCGTGGGCTTCATCGTCGTGTCCTTCCCCTGCGGCTGGGGCTACATCCTGCTCAACGTGGCCGCCGGATACCTCTACGGCTTCGTGCTGGGCATGGGGCTGATGGTGCTCGGCGTCCTCATCGGCACCTTCGTGGCACACGTGTCCTGCAAGCGGCTGCTGGCCCGCTGGGCTCGGGCCAGGGTCCAGGGCAGCGAGACCCTCAGCGCCGTCGTGCGCGTCGTGGAAGGCGGCAGCGGGCTCAAGGTGGTGGCCCTGGCGCGCCTCACGCCCATCCCCTTCGGGCTGCAGAACGCCGTCTTCGCGGTGAGTCCCGACCCGAAGCTCTGGCTGCAAGAGTGCTTTGCAACCTGCCAGCCGCTGCTAGAGGCTGCCTCCTTTCCTAGGAAAAAAACCAAACCCTTGGTTTCTTTCTCGAACGACAGTAAAAGCAACCCCCACTGGCCAGCTGTTGGTGGTGGCTCTAATGTGCTTGCAAAGGGATGGAGGAGGGCAAGTTCTGAAGGTGCCGCGTTCTTTGGCATTGCATTAAGAGTTGCTCTCTGGCTTTCCAGGCTGCGTTCTAGCGTTAGAATGAAGCACCAAGGAGCTGGGTGGCAAAACCCGTCAGAATCGCAACAGTTTGAAAGTCCTTGTGGGTTTTAAAGTGATCTGAATGGGAGGAAAAGTTGTGTTTTTAAGCAGTCTTGCCAGATGTCCCTCAACTACAAAGTATAAATAACTGTAGTGGAAAGAAGAAGATTAAAATTCTTGCTCGGTGGTTGATGTTTGTGGTATACATCTACCGAATCCATAGAGGGTAGTAAATCCATATACACATTTTGAACAGAGCTTTAAGATGTAGGCTCAGAGCTGAAGAGGGATTTGGTACACTGGAGTTGTACGGAAAGTTAAGTTAGAGTTTGGAAAAGGGTTGGATTTGCTGTTCTTTTTACTTTTAGATGAAGATTGGTAAATTCTTTAAGAATCATATCATGCTGCTGATGACAATTTCAGACCCTCAGCTCTTCCCAGGCGCTTTGTCTGAAGGGTCTGGTTTAGGCTGTGTGCTGTGCCTTGGTTTTGTCTGCTAACTCACTGAAATCAAAACAAAGCAAACCAGGTTGTCAAGTATTTTAAAGGTTTATCGGTAACTCCTGTAAGAGACCCTGTAAACAAGTGCTTTGATCTGCTACTTTCTTTACGACACTCTTTCCGTCCACCACCACGAGCAGTCCTGATCTTTTACCCTTCTGAAGTGCTTGCTTAATTTTGACGGAATCATTCGGTTGAAAGAAGCGGGTCACTGAATACCAAAGTTGTTATTTAAGAAAAAATTAAACCACACGGGTTTTTTTTGGGGGGGGGTTAACACCCACATCAAATATTTAAAATCGCAATGTATAAAACCGTGTGTGCTGGGGCATTTGTCTCAGGAGCTGCAATCTCTGCTTATAAATGCTGTAACATTTCCCTTTTAAGCAGATACTTTAATAATTTCTGTGTTAGGAGTGAGAAGAATTTCAGCTGTTTTATTTATCTACCTATATTACTGCAGGTGTGAGGAAGCTTAGGCCTTTGGTGCCAGGAACAGTCACCCCAGAGCCCAAGGTCCCTGTGTAGCAGTTGAAGCCTCTGCTGTAGAGTGACCCTTTTAAAGCACGGAGAGCTGTTTTGGTTGTTCACAGCTCGTGGTTGTCGCTTGAAGGAGTCAGCAGATACTGTGGAGCTGAAAAACTGACCAGAGAATTATCAAATTAAAATGATTTCCTTCCTGACGTAGCTGTGCTGTTAGAAACACGATTTAGCAGAGTACTCAGGGCAGTGCAATATTAAAATACTGTAAACCACTGTTTTGTATTCTCTCAGTACTGCAAGCGAAATCACTCTTTCCTAGGGGAAGGTTGCAGTGTTAAAATAACAGATAGGAAATGAGATGAAACCAGGTTCTTGAGTATGCCAAATAACTTGGATGCTGTCTACTAAAATTAGTTTGAGTTGATTAGTTTGAGTTGCATTTATTACTCTGGAATTACTTTGCAGTGTAGTCAATTAAAGCACAGTGTGTTCGGTTTTTAACTGAGAATATTTAATATGAACTACTAGATTACTGAAAAATAGAAATATTGCATGGAAATATGGGAATTCAAGGCAGTTTCTCACTGTGAATCAAGTTCCAGCTCTGCGCAGAATACAAAATTCTACCTGCACAGACCAAGCTGTCGTTTCTTTGAAATCAGCCTTACTTGAAAAATGTAATGCTTTACTAAAGTTTAAAATGCAAGGGGATTTGGGGTGCCCTAATCATCTATCCATTCCCTCTGCTAGCAACTTCAGCAATGAATTTGAAAAGCATTGCTCTCAGTAGCAGAGGAAAGAACAGGGAATTTAAGAAAACCTACGCGCCTTTAATTTTCGAGCTGTCTGGCCCATGCGTGTTTTCTATGTGCGTATTTATAAGTAAACCGAAGATACTGAGGATATGTAAATCGGAGGGAAGGAAGCGACACATGAGGTCCAGGACAAGGTGTAACCTTGTTGTGAGAAGGGTCATCTGCAGGGCTGGGATTAACAGGTTTCTACAAGCACAAGTGTTCAGTGGCATGTACCATCTGCTGCGGCTTTTGGGGAGGTTGAATTGCAGGGGTGCGTACAGAAGGAAGGAAGAGATTCCTCGCATTTGATTAGCGATGGGATCACATTATCTGGAACAGCACGAGAAGAAAATTAACACAAATTTCTTAGTTTCTCACGAGCCGGACATGAACATCTTGCTTCTTAAGGTCATTCTGCAGCTCTTTGGGAAAAGCCCGATAGTAGGAGCACTGGAGTAATGCATTTACTTGCCTTCCTGGAAGACCTAGAAACTTCTTAACTGAAGGCATGTTTGTATTTCTCTTTTGAGTGTGTTTTGCTTGGTTAGTGCTCCTGTGACGCCTGGGCTGCTGATAGCTCTTACCAAAGTGTTTGCCCACACACAACCCTGTGCCCTTGGCAGCTCTGAGTGTTCTGAAGGCAGATCGGCGAGGAGGCCCGGGTATGTGGGTTAGCACCTCCTTCCAACCACAGGGTCCCTGCAGCTAGATTTGTGCAAACTGAATATTTTACCAGGTGTCGCTTACATCAAAATTCATGTTGCTTCTTTCTTGAGAGGAGTGTTGTGTGGAAGAGATCATGTGTCCCAGTCTGCATCTCTGGGTCAAGAAATGCACACCGTGAAATCAGAGTTCAAGAAATGGTACCGGCGTTGCAGGAACAGGCAGGCTACTTACTCTGCTGGTTGGAAAGTTGCTAGGTTTTTTGTTGTTTGTTTAGTTGGTTTGATTCTTATGCTCTACCTGGGTTGGGTTAGTTTGGTTTGGTTTTGGAGAAAGTAAAGAGCATCAGAAATGTCCTTTGCTCTCCGTTGCTAAGCCTACCTGATCTGAAACACGAGATTTCGTAAGTTGAGGGGAGATAAATCTGCTGCAATCCCCGAAGGCATGTGAACCCCCAACAAAGTCCGGGTGCAAGCATTTGTTCTTCTACAGGACTGAACCAAAAGTGTCAGCTGCAAAGAATACACTGAAGTTTTACTGAACAAACCCTGTCCGAGTCTTAGTGGGAGAATTTTTGATTAAGACTCTTTGTTACCAGGTAGTTCTTAATTTTATTATAGTGCATTGGTATGGTCTACAACAATTGGCATCCATGCTTGTGTTGGAACTTCCCTGTTAATTTTTGCTGGATTGAGCTTTCTGTAGAAACAGAGCCCTGGTGGCCTCTCTTTGGCAGCCTGGCTACTTAGAACTCTATCTGGCAGTTTCCTAGAACAGGTGAAGTTTCACAGAAGGAAAGACACAGAAAGCTGCAAGTTTTACTGAAAATTTCTGAGGTTTCTTAGGTAGGGCTGCTGTCTGCTCCCTGCGCCTTCTGGGGGAAGATACGGCACTGCAGGTCTAAACTCTGCAAAGGACTTAAAAGGACACCTGCAATTCTGTCCGTCCTGTCCCCCTCCTTGACTTGCATTTCAGTGGGAAGCACAGCTCTCAGTCCAATGTGTCCACTGGCCACCTCCTCTTCATCTGGAAACAGGCTCTCTCACAGCCCAGAAGGTCCAGTTGCTTCAGGGCGGATCCAGACACACAAACGTGTTGCTCTGCAACTGAAGAGACCTTAATACATGTACAGGAATGAAAGAGGTACACAGGAGTGTTAAAGCAATCTTTGGGAATCATAGAATGGTTTAGGTTGGAAGAGGTCTCTAAAGGTCATCTTGTCCAACCTTCCTGCAGTGAGCAGGGAAAACTTCAACTGGATCAGGTTGCTCAGAGCCCCATCCAGCCTCATCTTGAGCGTTTCCAGGGGTGAGGATTGCGACACCTCTCTGGGTAACCCGTGCCAGTGTTTCACCATCTTAACTTTCCAAGGTCCATTAGATTTAATGACGGTGCCCTACTTAGCAAGTCTTGCCTCAGCCTTTATTTTTTTCAGAGGCTTTTAATAGCAGTGCCTTCATTCCCTTGGCAATATGGGAAGTTTCGGTTGTGCATGATTACTACATGGCCCAGATTACTATAAAATTAAAAATAAATAATAAAAAGTCCTTTCAAAGCGTTGGTCAGATACAAAATTCTGACATAATTGCATAGTGTTTTTCGTTCGAAATCTAAATTATTAGCGTATGTAGGGGCAAATGTATTGTTTGTGTTGCTCGTATATATCTCAGTGTCTGGGAAGTGTATAGTTTGTAGTGTGAAGTTCAGAATTAGCTTGTTGGATCTCGTTCCAGTGATTTATTCTTAATTGTTATGCTTCATTGCATCCTCCTCCATTGCCCGCCCTTCCTCCCAAAAACTTTCCACTGGTGGTGCCTAAAGTTCTGAGAATTCAACACTGTGACTTTCATAGTAACCAAAGTGTATTTTAAGAATAGCATGATGAAATGAGTGACTTTGCTGCTATTATCTTATCTTCAGCATTGTACAAAACTGTCAAGGTCAATAATTTCCATGTAGGCTCCCAGGGTTAGGGACTGTTCTTAATTAGAGCTTATTTTATTACTATGCGATCAACTGAATTGTCTGGAAAATTCCTTAGACCGCTTGTTTCAAAGTCGCCCTTTTCGTACTCATTTTTGACCCATAGTTTCTTCCTGTTTTCAGTTTTCTTGCATAAGTATCTTTTGGCCTCTTGGCTTTTGCATTCAATGTTTCCCAGTGGCTGCTGGTGCTAGTGTAACTCGTACCGTGTACTTTGTTCCCATGTAAACTGTCCACACACTGACTCAGAACAGAAATTCCGTAGCAAAAAGAGGAAAATATCTTGAAAGTAGTATTAAAAATAGTATTAGTGTGGGGTTTTTTGTTTTGTGTGTTGTTTTTTTTTTTCTCTCCAGAGAAACTAGCACAAGCTGTAGCTGTGTGTACTGGTTTGTTCACTAATTGAAGTCGGTATAAAATATCTTTGGCAGAGAATCTTAATGATACCCATGTAGATAGATATCACTGCTAGAGATCAGTGATAGATGTTTGTGCCTTAATGAGTATGTAACTTCCCTCACAGAGGCAAACTGTGTCTGCCGTTCCTTTTACCTCGGTCATATAGAGTATGGTGGCATTTTGAACAATTACCTCCTTTATTAGTTGTCATACATGTAAAAAGCAAAGCAAATTGATTTTTGCTTTACACTGCATTTGGTAATTTCTTCCCACCAGCAAATTGTCATAAATTGCAGGGCTTCGTTCGCCATGAAGACATAAACATCTTCGATGAACAGTTTAATTGCATCCTTAGTTAATGACTTTTGCACAGAGATGTTGTGTAATGTAAGATGACAAGAAATAAAACCTATTAACCTTAAAAAGGCCGAGTGAAAGCTAGCCACAGAGTGGTTCGTTTGATTTTATTATCTTATTTCTTATTATTCACACACAGTGGAAACTTTCGATGAAGGAATGTGTCATTTTGAGAAAGTTTCAGTGAAGGGATGCTTCATTTTTTTTTCATGGATGCTTGTGGGAGGGGCAGTCTGGTGGTCGATGCATCTCGATTGTGTTGGAGCTGCGCTTGGTTCCTTACTGCTTTCTTTCACTCAGATTACAGATTTGTCCTTACCCAACTACCTGATGGCTTCTTCAGTTGGGCTGCTTCCTACTCAGCTCCTGAACTCATACTTGGGCACCACCTTGCGCACCATGGAGGACGTGATTGCAGAACAAAGTGTTAGTGGATATTTTATATTCAGTTTACAGGTAAGATAAAATAAAATACAGTCGTTTCCTTGTGTGTGGGGGGGTGTATTTCTGTATCTCCCTAATTTGTTGCTCAGCTGCTGTACCAGTGGAATTCAGGACAGGAGACCGTAGGCAAGTTTCCTTCCTGTAGCTTTGTCTCTTCAAGTCATCAAATCGTGACTTTGGAAACTGCGTGCCTGTAGCAACGTGTATGAGATGGAGATTCAGCACTGCTGATGACTCTTCCAGACTGCACAGCCTCCTACGTAAAAGCGGTGGGCTGCAGGAGGTCTGGGGAAGACGTATGCCTCAGAGGTTAAGCGCTGCTCTCTGTTGGCATAACAGCTCCCTAGTCCGAGGCAGCCGACCTCTTACAGACTGCGCACCAAGCAAGTGTGGCATGTGGTATTGAAAAATAAAAGGTCTTAATAAGTGTTTAGTTTATAACCGTTACTGGGATTTTCAGTAGATTGTGTGTAACAGAGCTGATGCTTCTTTTTCACAGCCTAATTGACTGCTAGATACCCGGAGAAATGGATTTCCAGTGTACTGTTTTCTTTTGATTTTGCTTTCTTCTGTTAGAAAAGTTTCTTTCGCACCTCATGTGACACAAAACAGAACTTGGTCAGTGTTCCCTCTTTCTGTCACAGTTTTGTCAATTTTTCTTCTCTTGCCCTCTGTGGCAATTTCCTACCGAAATGTAGACTACCTGGTGGTAGTCTACTACCCACCTACTCAAAGGCTCTCACCTGTGCAGTGTTCACACCTAGCATTGAACACTCCCAATGTTGCATAGGGATCGAGGATGAAAAGTGCTGTAGAAATACAGTTTTGGTAATGCCTAAATCAGAATATCCTAATTATGCAAATGAATAAAGTGTATAGTACCTTTACGTGAGTTCAGCTGATTAAATAGTTTGTCAATGAATCTTGGGGATAAGCCTTAAGTCTGAGACCGTTACGATCCTAGAGACTGAGTATTTTGGAACCAGATTATATATTAAAATCTGCTCTGACAGCATTGGTTCTTCAGGGTGTGTTTGACCAGCAGTTCCCATGGTTTGCAGAGTTTGAGTTGGTGCTGCAGGCATTTATCTTCCTCAGTTTTTACACTCAAAAAGCTGATGTTTAACAGTGCTTAGATACAAAACTGAGTCTAGGACCATTTTAAACCTCCCCCCTCTTCCCCGCCTCAAAACCTGCGTGTTCTTAAAATGAACATTCAGTTTATAAATTTCACAGAACAGGTTTATAGTATTAAAAATGCTTTTGTAAATGTGGGGTACGTAGCCTCCATGGATTAAAGAGAAAATAAACGGTTACTTGATCAACTTTATTTTAGATATGAAGCATTATTTCTGGGGTAGTAGGTTTTCATGGTTGTTCCTTTTTTTTTTTTCCCTCCTTTTTTTATTTTTTGAAATGACATTGGCTCTCCTTTGTGGATTATATATAGGTTGTGGCAAAGCTGTCACTCAAGTAAGCTCCGGCTGGAGCGACTGAATGTTTCAGGAATGTTTGCTTACCTCCTTGAGAGAAATCCGTGGGACCTAAGTGAAGGGGAACCTCTTTGTGGAGAAATTACTTACGTTCTCCTGCTTTCTTTCAGGCATCTGGTGCTTTGCCTGGCTGGGCTTTAATGGGGATGTGATTTAGTAAATTGATCTAAAAATCCTTCACATTTCATGGTTGTCTGTGTGCATGTATTTTAAAAATATACTCACCTAGGGAACTAGGCTCCTGGTAGTAATATTTCTAAAACTAGTCAAATTTTAGTGTTTGGGTAACATTTTAGAATAGGATTTTTCCTATATATTCAGAACTTGGTGTCTACAGTCTCTTTTTGACTCTTAGATTGGCCAGTTTTTGAAATGGGTAATCTGAATTCATGAGGGAAATCTTTTTCACCACAAGGTTAGTCAAACAGTAGAGCACATTGTCAAAAGAGATGGCGAAATCTCCATCTCTGAAAGTTTTCAAGATCTGATTGGACAAAAAGTCCTGAGCAGCCTGATCTGATCTTGCAGCCAGCCATGCTCTGAGCATCAGGTTGGGCTAGAGACCATCAGGGATGCCTTCCAGCCACGATTATCCGTACATCTAACCGTGTTCATCTGTACCTATCACATACTTAAAACCATCTTTGTCAATCATCTTACTCGGTGATATTCTATCGTCTTTTATGCCATGCTAACAGATGTTTTAATTGATAGTCCTTTATCTTAAAGAAAACAAAACCTTATCAATTAATAATGCAATTCGTATTTTGGACTCAGAACTTTGGGTTCTGTTGTAAACAGTATAACCTTTTTGGGTTTTTTGAAAGGAAGTTGCAGGTTCTGGCTAGTTTCATAGAACATTCTTTAAAATAGCAGCGGAATCTACGTCTTTGAAAGAAACTGTCACTGTGAGACAGCTTGACTTTTATTTGAAGGTTTTATGGTTTTTTTGTTTAAGGAGAATCTCAACTGAAAATGTAACTGGTGTTTTATTGTAACTGGAGAGCCCCTTTGGGGAGTGCTGGGTATGCTGGTGTCATTGAATGAGTAATTTCTAAGTAAAAGTTGCCCAGTTTCATTCCTGATTTTTTTTGTGGTGAAAGTTGAAAAATTCTCGGCAATAAAAATTCAGAGCAAACCCCTGAACTAACCAGCTAGTTATGGACAATATTTCCTCCTTAAAACAAACTAAAAACCCCCACACCATTAACATTCTGTCCTCTCGTCAAGCCATCCTCCAGAAACCACGTTCTTCCCATACAGACTACTGCAAGTCTCTCAGAAACTTTGATTTTGTTCTGTTTAGTGCTGATATCCGAGAAGCATGGTGACACTGCTGCTCTCTGCTGTCTTCCACACCAGAGGGCCAAGGGCGAGGAGTTTTATTTCCTTTGCTCTGCATCATCCCCTGTCTCTGCTGTTTTGCGAGTTGCGGGTGCCCAGAACGGTTTCAACCTGTTATTCACTTGGTACATGGAAACCAACCCTTTTGGATTGCAGGAACACGCCACTGTGTCTCTTTGTGGAAACGTTTTTTGCCAAGAGAGAAAGCGAAGGGGTTGCTAATTGCTTTTGTGCAAGTACCTGGATGTCAATGGAAAGAAACTATCTTCTCAATTCATACCAACATTTAGTTTCTGTGTAACGTCTATGTTCTGATATACTGGTTACATTGGTTAGAGCCACTCATCACTTAAGTTCTTCTCCCTTCTAATGTCTTGCCTGTGAAGCACTGAGTCAATAGATGTGTCTGAATTTTTATGTTGGCAACTTGTTGTGTTCAGAACAGTTGCTTTGTATTCGTGCTTACAGTTTCTATAACCTACAACACTCTCTTCTTTCATTTGCAGATCGTCATAAGTATAGGACTCATGTTTTATGTTGTTCACCGAGCTCAAGTGGAACTGAATGCAGCTATTGTAGCATGTGAGATGGAAATGAAGACATCGCTTGTTAAAGACAGTCAGCCGAGCATCAGTGGTTCAACCACGTACTGCAACAAAAGGACAGTAGCGTTCTCTGGAGGAGGTGTCAATATTGTGTGATTTCAAGTATTAATAAAGTAAGGTTTTGTGAACCTAAGCTATTGCCTAGAAATATCTATGGACAATTCTACTAGTTTTAAAACAAATTACAAGTGGTTACAGGTTGTACTGTGGCACAAACCAACTGACCAGCTCTTCATTGCACATGGGATGACTTCGGGCAAGAAAAGAAGGATGGTGAAGTAACTTCAGATGTAAACGCAAATCTGGCTGCACCTTTCGTCATTTATTATGCCTGTCATGGCCTGTAGTCTGCACTTTAGGGTTGTTTTTTTTCCTTTGCTTCTATAAACCGAGAAATGCTTCTATAAACTGAGAAAAGTAGCACAGAGGTAAATATTTTTCTGCTTAGCATTATTTATAAGGCTGAATAACTATATGCAGTAGAATTTTATTACTGATAAAGATGAATGAGAAAGTATGCAATTCAGTGTATGTTATTCTTGAATGTGCTTTTGCTTTGGAATTGCTTCCAGAACTTGGAGTGTATTATTTACCTAATAATGGGACCATTTGGCTTTTCCTTCCATTTTTGATTTGGTTTTTTAAAAAAAAGAGAGAGCCCTATATAAAATTTTGGTTGAATGTATTTTTGTACATCATTAAAAATGTTGCAGAGTGATGCATATGTGTTCACACAAGCTTAAATCCTACATTGTGGGACTGAAGTGCTCTTAAATAACATTTTAAGTTACACTGTGTAATATGCAAAGTAAAAGGGAAAATGCAGAAGTTATGATGGAATGCGGTGACTGTTGGAAGGAGACTTCATGACTTTGGGTTTTACCACCTTGGTGACTGTAACAAAGGGCTGTTCCACATTAGTCCTATTTATAGTACTTTTAATTGTTAAAAGGATGTCGTTTTTCAACCCGTGTGACTGCATGTAACAAGGCTTCCAGAACAAGGAGCTAAATCTCTCCTTTAAACAAAACGATGGGATACTGGCAGTACCAATCATACATGAAGGTGGCCTTTATTTTGTAAGTGAATCCCTTCTCCCTTGAAAAAGCTTTACAAATTCACTTTGGTTGGCATGTTGTTTTCTAAAAATCCTACATTTTTTTAAAAGATGCGATCTATTGTCAATTTCGGCAGAGTGAAGATACGAAAACTAGAGGTCCTCCTGGGAAAAATAATCCAGTAATGGAGGAGGACAGTCACGTCTCTGAGACTCAGGAATTCTGACTCCGTTTTTGCAAGACAACACTGTATTGGATAACGCTCCTTTTACGCGTGCTGTGAACTGCTTTTCCTTGCATTGGAATAGATTGGATGACCCAACAGTAACTTAAGTGTGCGTGCAAAAGGAAAACGACAATAATGCCTGACCTTAATGTCTTGTAGGTGTGAGTTTCATGTAGACACACGTACCGATGTTCAATTGTTCAAACACACGCAAGTCGTCTGATACAAAAAATAACGTAATGTACTCTTTATTTTGCAGTTATTTTGTGTAAGTTCTTAAGGATGCTTTCAGTCTTCACTAGTCTGTTATTTTCTGGTAGGACGACTGTGCCTCCTTTTTGTAAGGCTGTTTGTTCAAGCGTTTGGAGAATAGCAGGTCGTTGGGAAGCAGAGATCTTACTGCCTTTAACAGTCTTGCTGCGAAGATGTACGGTCCTCAAGCGACTTGGTGTCGCCAAGCATCTACACATTCCTTGGTAGTGGAAGTTCAGTTTTTTGTTCTTTAAATATGTATCCTTTGCAGACCACTGTTCTTGGGTCTGGTGACCTAAGGAACTGAACTAGTTCAACGAAACAACAAAGTTCAGATTGTCTCCTTTTTGTTGTTTTGGGGTTTGGGGGTTTTTTTTGGTTTTCGGTTGGGGTTTTTTTTGGTTTGTTGGGGTGGTTTGGTTTTTTTTTTGGTCGGTTGGTTTGTTTTTGAAAAGACAATCTGTATATACCTGCGAGTATTCATTTACACGTCTCTGCCTCTGACAGCTCCTGTGTGAAAACAAGAGAGCCAGATAACTTTTTGATGGCGTTATTTGTCATCATAGTATAATCGAGCCCTTTCTTAACGAACAGATTTTTATTTTATTTGTTTCTTGGAAAGAACAGTGCTTCAATAAATGAACTGATTTGAACTTTGCTCCATCTTGCCAAATCAACAATAGTGTTTTGAAGAGGGTATCTCTTTCTTTGCATTTTTAAACTAACTTAAGGTTGTGTTGGTTATTTGAGAACGTTTCCCAAATACGTATTTTGAAGTGCTTTTATTTCCATGACATTTTGTAACCGGAGTAACTTCACTATGTGAACACTTTTGTAGTATGGAAGTAGTTCTTAAGACTTTTGCATTTTGCTTGATACTTGTAATATTTGTGTACAAGTTAATGGGAAATGTGCATTAAAAGGAACTTTTCTGTACCACGCCAATCATAATTTTATACAATAAATTCACTCAAGTTTCTTTAAAGGAAGATGTATTAAATGTTTCACTTGCTATGAAGTAGTTGGAAAGAAGGTGCAGTGGAGTCATCTTTATGTATGCGTGCAAAGATTGTTGTCTGTGGTAAAAGAAGTAACAAGTTAGGATTTAAGGATGAATTCCATGAGTGGGGAGTTACTGACAAAGGAGAGACACTTGATTTTGGTTTTTTTTTTTTAATTAAAATTAAATGCATGCTTAGTTCTGTTTAATATTTCAAAGGTTAGGTTTTTGTAGCTGTCTTTTTGGCAGAAGCAGCAGCATACATGTGCTTATGACAAATATGCTACTATCGCAAGAGGATTAATATTTTTGAATGTAAAAGTGATTTTATTTTTTATTTTAGATA
Organism: Todus mexicanus; assembly: GCA_013389965.1. NCBI lineage: Eukaryota > Metazoa > Chordata > Aves > Coraciiformes > Todidae > Todus > Todus mexicanus. Next base: position 29,160 of record WEIS01095878.1, read on the forward strand.
GTCTCCCTAGCTAGTGCAATTAAAAAATCAAAGAGTAGGAATCGATTTTAAATAATATGTGGCAAGTTAGCTTCATGAATATTTTCTGAATTGCCGTGATGGTGAAATTTCTGCATTTTCTATATGAAAGGTACATAAATTGCAACTCATACACAAGGAGGATTCTCTCAGCTGCCTGGCACCAGTTTTCCTTCCTCCTCCTTGTGGTAAGTACAACTGAGTAATACATTTGGTGAAATATAACTAAACTAAGATCCTGTGAGGAAAGCCCTTTTTAGGTCCAAAGCTTTATATACCCTTTTTTTCATACTAATTTTTGCACAATAACCTCAACAAGCATTGCTGAGGTCAGATTTGAAGAATGGAGGAACTGCTGTTACGTGATGTGTGGCTCAGATCCTTTATGTTCATTTTCAGCTTGCATCCAAGGCTGGTAGGATTTGGATTTTGACTGAGTGAGATTACTGGAGACATCAGTGGCCTTGCAAATAATCTAGGATATCATGCTCCGGGTGAAATACTACAAATGCATTCCCATTCACTCTGTGGTCATTCTTGATGACAGAAGCGAATAGCTCGAGTAGCTCTGTGACAGGCTTTCTCACTATAATAAATTCAAAGCTGGTACCACTTGTGTCTACATAAGAAGATGATGGTTTGAGCATGAGGGAATAGAAAATTGAGTGCAGAGGGGAAGCTGACGCAAATTGTGTGTCAGCTGGTGAGCAGCTTGTCCCCGTCCTTTCCAGTCCTGCAGAATTACAGTGATGTGCCTGGCAGCATAGGGGTGATGGGTCTAACGCATCCTCTCTTTGTGGGCTTTAGTGTTTGTCTCGCACTGTCCTTGCTGTATTGATTTTTAATTTTTATTGATTTCTAATTTTTATTCATTTGTTAGTGATAAGTAGCAAGAAATGACTGAGTCTGCAGTTTCAATCATGTCCCTTTCCTCCTTCAATAGATTATTTTGGCACCTTGCTAAACTTAAAGCTACACTTAATGAAGTCTTGTGTTCATTAATGTAAGTTAAGTCCTCCTTGCTAGCCAAGTGACTAATGTGTAGCTGATTGGATCTGGATTTTCAATTCATTTGGAAAATTAGCTGGGCAAGATTTGCTGCCGTAAGTGTGCAAAATCCTCTAACTTTCCTAATTATTTAGGGCTTTAGGTACATTGCAAAAGGAATCAGCATAATAAGGGGCAGTTTTGTACAGGGTTTATTTATTTTGTTTTAGAAGAAAGGTTATTGGCAAAAAAGCAGAAGAAGGGTTTGGTCCGTCCTCATCCTGAGACTTGAATACTGAGTGTCATCATTTTGGGGAGGTGAGAATGTTGCCGAGACATAGCACGTGCAAGCTTAGGTGAGTCAAGATCATTAGGTGCCTGCTTCGATGAAGAGGATGTCAAAGCTGTATCTGCAGGGCTGGATGGCAAGTCTGGTTTTTATCATACAACCTGCAGCCCAGCCTGGCGTGGCATTGGTGGCCACAGCGCATTGTTCGCATCCCTGCAGGAGGGGGGGCCTAGACAGCTACAAATCTTTTAAGCTGAAGGGGAAGAAATAATAGTCTGAGCACAGTTTGAGGAGGTTAAATTAACCATAGCATCACCAGAACTGTCAATACATGCAAGTGCCTTGTTTTCTTAATTGCCAAATCCTTTGACAGTCTCTGCTTCTTTCTGCGGGGGGACAGCTGAGTGGCCTCGCCTAGGAGTAGGTCACATTTTGTCTTCTGGAAAATTTAAGCATGCTTTGAATTTTGGACCTCTTAATTTCTCAAATGGTCTTCTGGCAAATTCAGTTGACATCTCTCTAGTTAGAAAGGTTTAGTTTGTCCCAGTAACAGGGCGACACAAGTTGGGGTGCAAAAATGTATGTACCCAAAGATGTTCATGCGTGGGCTCCTAGGCAGGAAGGAATTTCTGAAGAGCAACTTGTATGAGCTTGATCTGCTGAATGCGCAGTATCTCCCTCTGTTCCCAGTCAGCTATCACTGTTTCCATTGAAGGTTGTGGGTGGGAGGAAGGAAGGAAAAGCCTGTGATGATGAACTATTCTAATAGCAAATTTTTGCTCTCTGCCTTAGAAACTTGATTGCTTAAGATCACAAATATTCTCCACTTAATGTGAGGAATGGTAGGTGGCGAGAGAATAGACTAATGAAGTCTCTGACTGGTTTTTATAAGGGAGTAGCAATTTGCTTCAGTATGCAGTGAAACACCCAGATGGTAGTGGAGTGGGGTTTTTGTTGTTCTTCAGGGGCTGGGGGTGGTACTACTGGAAGCAAATAACACTGAAATGGCAATGACACAAGGTTACTGCTGACTCTTTTGAACCTTGACGGATTATGACCGTTTCAGATGTCTTTTACAGCTGTGAGGAATGTCTCAGGAGCAGCTACGGTAAGTGCTCTAAGTAAAAGCATCTCAGCTTCTCGAGGGCTGCTGAATGCTGGACACTCTGCCTCTAGGGCCTGGTTTTATAACCTGGGCTAGCACAGTCCAAAGCAGACGCAGTGGGCAGTTGTCATCCGAAGAGGAGCCTATGTTATTGCCCTTTTGGTGTCTTACGGAGCAGAAGTATATGGCAGATAGTTTGCCTGCCTGAAATGCTTCCTTTTTGCCTTTCTCTGCTTTGCCTAGCTCGGGTGGTGGCTGGGTGAGGAAGAGCTGTGCACTCACAAGTTGCTTTTGCACCAACCAAGGAGGTAGGGTTGCCAAGTTGAAGCCAGAGGTTTCTCTGTCTCTTTCATTGTCAAACCGCTTTCTGAGTAGCATCCTGTAGCTATGCTCTACAAAATCCCCCAAACAAACAAAACCATCACCACCAAACCCCACACTACCTAAAAAGCCTTTGGAACTGGTGAGATTCCCACTAGTAAATGAACAGATTATGTATTCTCCTGCAAATTTAAATTGAGGTACAAGATGATGATTTGTGTGATCCAGCATTGAACAGATCTTGTTCTGTGGCTGGCTCCTTTCAGATGAGGAATCTGTCTTTTTTCCAGCTACCTCAGTCAGTTTAGTGAAAGACATTCTCTCTTCTCGCCAACAATGTTTCTTTAGATTAAGCTGTTCTTGACAGTGCTACTGTTTCTTTCAAACGTGCTTTGAGGTGGGAAAAAATCTTCCAGGGTCTGGAGGAATAACCTGGAACTCCCCAGAGCCCCTGAAATTTGCACTAGGGAAAAGAGACTTGGAGTAATGAGTTCTTAAAATATTTTCAGAAAGAAGCAGTTTAAAACTGGAATTGAAAACTTAAAGGAGGAGGGGGAAAAGATGCAATTAGTGCAAGAGTATTAGTATACTTACCAGGAGGTAAAAATCCTGGCAGCTATAATTAGACAAGGTTATTCTCCCCTTTTCAATGAGTCATTCCTTAGAGAATGGATTAAATGTTTTTTGGGTTTTTTTAAATCCTTTTCACTTGTTAAAACCCAAGCAGAAAAAGGAGAGGAGAGTCATAGAAGAATGTATTAACAATGCAGAAAATGCAGACTCATAAAGATTACTGAATATTAACCTTGAGGCAAGGCAGAAATTTTCTTTTGTAAGTGCCAGGTATGTTGGTACAAATCTACTTTTCTTCATTATATCCGCTCTGATAAACAGTAAAGGAAAGGCAGGCATGTAGTGAAGCATGGATAGATCTGAATCACGTGGAGTATATTCTCTTGGAAAAAGTCCTTGGGGATTCAGGTTTTGTGGGTTGCATGTAGTGCAGACGTACCTGGCGTCCTCTTCCTGAGCATCGTGCTGACAGTGGCTGAGCCACTTCTGTGCCTCAGAACTGGCTGCAATAACGTGACAGGAGACTGAGCAAATAATCTCTGCCTTTTTATCAGCACCACTTACCAAGCTTGGAACTTGAATAAAGGCAAGTTGGGAGTTGCACCTGGGTTTTCTGATAATGGATATCGTTACCCTTAATATTATTTACAGTGTTTCAGGTACCTTTGATGATAGCCCTGTACAGGTGTAATGTGTAATTGCAGTTGCCTAAGAGACAAATTTTCTCCTAAAAATACCTATTTCACCTAATATTTAAGCGTCGTCATATCCAAGTTTGAAGCTTCTTTCTTAAGCGCGTGATATCATAGTAACCAGCTGAAGCTCCTGAGAAGTACTTTGTCTCCAGGCTGTAGTACTATAGAGTAATGAAGACTTGGAAGGATGTCATCCAGTCCAGCCCCTGCACAGGTCGTGTTCAGTTAGATCATGTTTAGATGATGTTGCCCAAGGGCTATATCTAGCTGAGTCTTGAATATCTTCAAGGGTGGCGGATCCACAAGCCTGGATGACCTGGTACAGCCTTTGACCGGCCTTAAGGTAAAAGAATATTTCCTCATATTTGGTCAGAATTTCTTGTGTTGCAGTTTGTGTCCGTTGCCTGCCCTCTGAGAGGCGTCTGGCTCTGTCTTCTCCTGCTAGCCCATTTGGTAATCAACGACAGCAGTTGAACAGGAGTTGGGAGCCACAGATCGCTCAGAGACACATCTGCTCCTGCCTTGCCCTGGCCTACAAGAACTCAGCTGGAACAAGTAAGAGATGCTGGCATGAGGGCTGGTGCTGGAGGGTTGGTACTGCAGCGGGGAAACTTGGCAGAAGTGCAGAAGGTCATGTTCACAGACACAGCCCTGCAGGTCAAAGAAATGCACAGCTCCTTGGATTTGTTGTCCCTCTGTGGTTGTAATGAGATGCACACGCTTCGCATATTTACATTGCAAAGCGGTTATTTGTGCACGAAGATCATGGATGAGGAGAAAGGCATCTCCAGCTGCTGACCTGGCTAAGTTACAGCTAGAGAACAAAGAAAAATATGAAATCCCAAGTGACATCTTAGACTAATTTTGTTTTTATCCTGCTGCTGAATATTCATTTTTGCCATTTTGTGAAGTAACATCTTAGATATGCCCCCAAAACTTGAATTTTTGAATTGTTGTATTTAATTGCTTAAGTGAAATATCTACACCAAATATTATTTAATTCCAAAATTTTCTTTTAAATGAATGGCATTGAAATTATTAAACTGTTCTTATTAAAGTTACGGTTTAAAGTAATATCAGGTAAAAATAATACCAGAATAACAACTATTCAGAGAACAGTGTTTTTCTTCACACAGGGAAGTATCTACATTAATGTCAATTAATGCAAATGTCTAAGCACTTGCAAATACCTATATTTTTTTTGCCTTGAAAAGTTGGACTAGATGATCCTTGAGGTCTCTTCCAACCTAGTATTCTACGACTCTATGAAATGCCTGTTTTAAGTACTGTGAAATCACTGTGAGGCATTCACAGGCCGGCGCAGTCCTAGCAACTGCTTCATCTTCTCTGTTGTTTAAGGTGAACTTAACAGTAGCAGGACAACAGTAATGCTACCAACACAAGAGAAGAAAAGAATTTGTCTGAACTTCTCAAAGAGCACTGGAAATCCTGTTATGCATAATTAAGTGTTAGGTACTCAGGGACCAGTTTTCTTAAAGTACTTCAGAGCCTAAAGGGTGTATGAAGCCACCTACAAAGGGTCTCTAAAGCACTTCAGCATCCAGTGTCTCTGAATGTTTCTGATGTTTACCAGTGCTTCTGAGGGTGATCTGTGGCTTTGCCTTCTGACCTACTAGCATTTGTATCACTGTGTCTTACCCAGCATTCAGTGAGGCACAAGAGGATCTGGAGCATTATCTTCTGCAAAGCACCAGTTCCCTGACCCCGATTCCCACTGATTTCTGAGCTCGGCAGCTACTGAGAATCTTCACTTACGGAGAACCAAGACATTGCGATAAAGGCACCATGCGTCGTGGAGAGGGACTGGCTCTTGGTGGGTTTCCTCAGGCATGCTTACCTCTAGTTTGGAACAAAAGCATTCAACTTTGATAGACTTTTCTTGAAATCTTGCCAAACCCTAATTTACCTAGATGTTGTCATTTAAATGCTGGCTGCAGAACAAGCTCAGGAGGACATGAAATTTAACATAAATCACAAGTGAAAGCTGTGACTGTATTGAAACACCGGACAGTGAGACAGGCCTGCTCCCTATTAACATCCAACTTGTGAGCTGGAGCTGCAATGTAATGCAAAGCAAAAGTGCTTCTGGCTATGTATGGTCTTGCTTTGCTCTAGAGATCTTTCAACATATGTCAGGTGATCCTGAAGGAGCTAGTACTAACACATTTTGCTTGTACTCTTTGTACTATATACAGGAAGAGAGTGGAGGCGTGGAACAAAGAGGTTGGGAAATCAGTTCATATATATATATATGAGACAGTAGACTAAGTAAGCTCACAGCCTTGTGATTGCAAGCACACAGGCATTCTGGACATCAAAATACATTTCTTCTTGATCTGACCAAAGAATCTTAGCAGCAGTGCAATTTTAGTCTGTAAAACAGTTTTACGCAAGTTGTTTTGTGGGATGCTGTGTCTGTGTGCTTACAAGTCAAAAGCATCTTCTTAAATTTCTGTCCTTGCAAAATCAGCCTGAAAGTCTGGCCCCTGGGAACGCTTCTGTGAAACTAGCTGTGAGGTGCTGCTCTTGCATCTTTGCAGAGAGGAACATCAGGAAGACATACTGTCAGATCTGGCTTGCAATTGCGTTCATAGCGTCATAGCTTTACCCCTCAACACGTTTGTCTCTCTAAGGATGTTTCTGATTCACATCAGATGAAGGGAAGCACTTATTGTTGAAGTCTGTTGCCACAGACTGGCTTCTGTGCTGGCTTGGAATAAAGTTTTGTTCCATTTGGGTATAATTCCTTTCAGCAGTCTGCAGCACGCACGATCAGTCTTTAGCTGCTATTTGGAAAGGCTGAAATTTTGCAATAAGAAAGTAGTAGCAATAAGCAGCATGAAAGCTTTACTATCTTGTGTCAGTATTATTAGAATATTAACTTCACATGTATTCAAGGAACTCTGTGCTTTATTTAGATTTTGTGTCCTCTGATGTATACTTAGCAGTTTGGGGGTTTAATAATAAATTAAAATACAGATCACACCCACTTTGGAACTAGCTGGATTATCTCGTTGTAAGAGACTGGAACTGAGGCAGATAAAACCAAAACTAATTGTATGTTATAACAAGTATAATTTAATCTTATATAAATTTAAGGTATTTTATCAACATGCTCTTATACAGATGCATTAAATTTCTGGCTCCTACTTAAAGGCTTAAGAAAATGCTTGTATGAAAAAAAAAGCAGCATGCTAAATATTCAAAACTGGAGGGATGAGAAAGAATTCCCTCACTGTATCTGACATCCTCCCTGTGATCTGGGTAAGTGAAAAACCCCCTCATTTTCCAAGTGTCGTCACGCGCTCAAGGGTTTTGGACCTTAAAAATCTAATAAGGTGCAGGAACATTGTTTAAAGCATTCTCTTTACATTTATATTTAAAGATGCCAAAGAAATTCAACAAATATTTAGTGAATATTAATAAAGAATGAAAAAGAATAACAGAAAAGAACTAGTTGTCTCTCTCTTCATCTTTCCTCTTTTTTGAATATATAGATGAAGTTCCAAGCAGAGTTTTTTGAAAATGTCAAAGTTTGCACTTGATATACTTAAGGTCTGAATCCAGCAGAGAGGTCTGTACAGTAAGGTAAGTTTATGCATCTTTGCAGAACAGTGGCTTATTAAAGTAGTGCAATATCCCCCATAGAAAAGTATTGTGTTAAATGTTACATTGTATGAAATATTTTTAATCATTTCACTATCTAAATACCATTCCTTTAATAATCAGTAGAGAAAAAATGGCATGAGAAATAATAAAAAAGTATATTGATTCCTTGTGAGCTGCAGAAGGTGAATCCCTTTATCCACCTTTTGTAGAACAGCATGTTACACTCAAGGTCAGCATGAATTAAAAAAATACTGTTGGCTAAAAATATAAGGAAATTTTTGGGTCGATAGGCTGCATGGATGCAGACAGGCAGCTTTTGGTACTATGC
>WEIS01095880.1:0-10737 GCA_013389965.1 Todus mexicanus
CTCATAGAGGAAACAGGGAGTATCACATTAAGTTCTCAGATAACAGGTTCAAAACAGAACAAAGGAATGACTTACACAACACATGAAGCATGGTGCTCATTGACAGAAAACACCGTAGATGCAAAAATCACACACAGGCTCAGAAGTTTTTAAAAATTAAGTATATCCATGGAATAAAAATCCATACAATCAGCCCCACTGAAAGACTGGGAGAGTTGACCTAAGGAGTAACTATATATGCTTGCCTAGAGAAGAGTGCAAGAAAAAAAGCTCCTGCTGTCAAATACTGCTTAGCTGTGGGGGACAAGAGGGACTTGAAACAATGGTCCTGTCACACACCAGCATCCCACACCTTTAGGCTTCAAGAGAGAATAGCAGATGAACCCAGCATGGCTGTTCCTGTGAAGAATGGTCTTTGAGTTGAAGAGAAACAAAAAACACCAAACCAAAAAAACCCAAACAAACAAACCAAAAAGAAAGTAAGATTATTGCTCCAGCACACCACATCTCCAAAAGAGGGGTGAAACAGTGGTTATAGGTTATGAAACCATCCATAAAATGTTTAGCTCTCTAATGTTGCCTGAGAAGATAACCTGCTTCCTCAACTTGCATAGTTTTTCTTTTAAAAACATTCAAAGAAACAATGGTGGGGTAAAGAAAGATCTTTTCCATCATTAATGTAATTAAAGCAGGATTTAGCATTTTATTAAAATGACAAAAGGCTTCAAAGTACTTATAAATGACTATTAATGCAAATCCAGAGAACGTAATATGCAATTTCAGGGGGAAAAAATATATTATTTAATTCAATTATGTATTAAGATACTGAGCCAAAAAAAAAGAACAATCCAAAACAACTCCACAACTGTTTTTTGTCATCTCAAAACTGAAAACACTTTGTCGCTGTCAGTCACACAGCTCTCTACTTCAAAAACAATCATGAAGAGCATACCACTAAACACAATGCTAGAGATAATATTATATGCACAGGCAGAGAACAGTACCCATAATGTATCTCACAATTTCTTAATCCAGAATGCACAGCAACACACATTTCAGGAAACACGGGTTATTGAAAGCTATTCAAGAAAACCCTGCTACATTCCTCTAGCCTAGCAACATAAGCAGGAATCACAGCAAATCACAACTAGCATGGCTGGGTACGTACTAGCATAACTGCATCCTAGAACACTTAATCTTTTCAGTAATTATCACCACTGTGAATAGTACCAAAAAAAGCAACTGAATAAACCATAAAATGTAGTAGTTATTTGTACACGGAGTCTCAACGACCTTCCCTTCCTAAAGGACGTCCAGCATTTTTTCACACAAGTTCTTTTCTCTCTGTTAGCTGCTTGCGCATAGTACCCATTTCTTCACATTGACACTGTAATTATGGCGAAGTTTGCTTCTCAAAAACAGGTTGTAGCAAGACTGTAAGCCCTCTTGGAATTACGCACACTCACTTATTTGGTGAAGATACAGCTTCAAACAGCTTTCTACATTCGCAAAACATCACATCCCTCATATCTGCAGTTTTAAGAGAGTATAGATGCTGAATGAAAAGGAAATTTAGAAAGTAAAACATTAAGCAACCTCACAGTAGAGCAAATCTAACTGCACACCGTTTTTCCTACCAAAAGTTTTTAGGTACTCGGGTGGGGGGCAACAGCTACCCAAAACCTTGTTAAGCCTTGAAAGCAACAGCGCATCTGAATACAAATCTTGCCAAGCGCATTCCTCTTCTACAATTCTGTTCAATTGCAATAGGTCACACAAAGACAATATTCTGTGACCAGAACTGAACGTTCACGTTGACAGATTCGGTGATACCAGTAAAATATGGCTTCATGCATAAATAATCAAGTCATGCTTTCAAGTACCATGAAGAAAACAAAACAAAATAAACAAACAAAAACAAAAACAAAAACACCACAAAATAAAATTAGGAGTCTGTATTTTTCCTCCAAAAAATAAACCCAAGGTGTCTGGTATCTAATACATCTATGGGCCATTAAATTTTTTTGAGAGGAAAAATCAACATTCCTTAGCATCACCAGACTTTGAACACATCCATTAACTTTCAGCCACAATAAGAAACAAGAAATACTTCACAGGTATCTGAAAGAATTTCACTCGCTGAAAGACAGAGATTCAGGTCTCTTGCAACTAAAGAGCCCTCCTGCAATTCCACCCCACACACAACACAGAAACCAAATGTGTCTCCTCTCACGCTGACGGTGCATCTGCAGAGAAGAGGCTGTTCTGAATCCTGCAGATTTTACCTCACAGTGGAAAAACATTCAATGCTGAAACCAGACAGAGGCTGTCTGGGTTAAACAGATGGCACTCTATTTAGAACAGTTTCACTGTTAATAACATGATAACAGATAATAGCATTCCTCCTGGAAATCTTTTCATGTGCTCCCAACATCCCTATAAAAAAACCCAAACATGAAACTCAGAAGCAGCTTTCTATCAGGATATTAAAACTAAAAAAAAACCAAAACACTACAGTCTGTCCTAAAATTCCACTGGCATCATGCCATTAACCAGTGATTATTCCCATTCATATAGCAGCATTGGAAATGAATGTAACAGAGTTTGCATTCGGCTGTAAAGAAGCAGCATTATTGTAGCACGTAAAATTGAGAAATATTTAAGCCTTTGTAAGTCACCGGCCGAAGAATGAACTTTTACCAGCTTCTTTTCGGGTCAAGGGGAGCACTCACTCAACCTTCAGGAACAGACAGAACAACTGAACTGCCCGGATCCTCCCGCAGCTGCCCCTGCCCAGGCACAGCTCGGCCGCCTGCGGAACAGGCACCGCAGCTCTCTGCGCTCCATCCACCGACCCCCCCCCGGCCGCTCTCTCTTTCTCCCGCCGCTCGCTGACCCCGGGCCTTACATAACACACAACACATAACGGGGCCCCGGGATGCCGCCCCCGCCCGCGACCCCGGCACCGACCGGTGCGGAGAGCGGAGGGGAGAGGGGGGAGAGGGGTCCCTGCTGCTGCTGCTGCTGCTGCCGCTGCCCCGGCCCTGCCCTGCGCACCGCCTCCAAACGGCTCCGGTACCGACCACAAGTGCCGCCGCCGCCGCCCCCTCCCCCTCCTCTCCTCCACTGCCACCTCCAGAACCTGCCAACCCCGCGGCTCAACAACGCTCCCGCCCATTGGGCCGCTGCCGCCCCCAACAAGCCCCGCACTGATTGGCCTCTTTCTCCTCCGTGTCTCTCTCTCCTCCTCCCCGCCCCGGCTCCTCCACTAGAGACGGCGGCGCCCCTCCGTGCGCGGCACTTGCCTGGCTAAGTCGCGGCGGGAGCGCCGCAAGCAGCGGAGGGGGTGCCGCGGCCCTGCCGCCTCCGCGGGGGCAGCGGGAGGGCCCGGAACGGCCGCGGCCCGGAACGCTCGGCGCCGGCTGCGCTTCCTGTAGCGGCCGCTCGAGCGCCCACTTCCGCTTCTGGTCGAGCGCTCACTTCCGCTTCCGGGCGGCGGTGTGAAGGAGGGTCACGGAGCGGGCAGGTACCGAGCGCCCTGCGGCCGGAGCTGCTTGTGCTGCTGCCTCCCGGGAGGGGCTGTGCGGGGCTTGGAGGGGACGGGGTGTCTGAGGTGTCGGCTGCGTGAGCTCTGGGCGCTGTGGGAGCGCCGGGCGCCCCCGCGCCGGTGCTGTTGGACACAGTCACCCCGCCCTGGCCAGCGGCCTCGGCGCTGCCGTTTGCGGGCCCTGCCCCCGCCGCCTCGGGCGCCCTTTCGGTCCTGCTTGTGCCAGCACGGCTGGCGGAGAGCGCCCGGCTGGCGCTGCAGTGCAGCCCGCTCGCCCGGCCCGGGCCGTTAGTGTCAGCACCTTTCTTACTGAAAGGTAACAGTAGCAGGAGAGAGCGCTTGGGTTTTCACATCAAGGGTGTAGACTGGAGCTTTTTTGGGAAAGGAGAGCATTAGAGCCCTTCAGGTTTCCTTATGCAGAAGAATCCTTTTTAGTTGCCTCCACGGATTGTGGTCTTCAAGAGTTACAAGCTTCAAAGCAGTGCTCTTGGCACCATGACGTTCCAGACAAGTTTCCTAAAAATTAAAGATGTTAAATCTGTTTGTTGCTACCAGATACATGTCAAAAGGCGAGATCCTGTCTCAAAAAAGTCTCAGGTGCTTTGTGAAAATTGAGACGTAAAAGATACCATTATTTCCTTCTAGTCCTTCGTGGTATCAGTAAAAATTTTCATCTTCCCATCTGCCTTGATCACTGTTTTTAATCAAAACCTCATATTGTTGTAATTCTTTCAATAGTGTATCTATGTTAAACATATATTTCACAGCCTCATGAAATGACTGGTAAGGTGCATCTCCTTGTCCATTTATCTATCTTGTACCTGTTTATCACCATAGTTATGTTTGACTGAATTGCAGGCGACTTGAAAGGAGCTGAGGAGCCAAGTCTCTGATGTTTTTCTTCAGCTTGGTAATTGTCATGCTGCCATACCAAAATTGGCATTTACCAAACTGAGCTCTGAGCTTTTTGATGTACTCTGGAAAGTGCATGCAAGTTGGTGGACTCTGGTGTTGCTGAAGTGCATTTATAGACCTTGGAAACAATTGTTTTTCTGGCAACAAAAATTTATAGAGCTGCTTCATGAATGTAGTGGAGGTGGTGACTTACAGCACAGTGACGATTAAGTCTGCACAGTTTNGACCCCGGCACCGACCGGTGCGGAGAGCGGAGGGGAGAGGGGGGAGAGGGGTCCCTGCTGCTGCTGCTGCTGCTGCCGCTGCCCCGGCCCTGCCCTGCGCACCGCCTCCAAACGGCTCCGGTACCGACCACAAGTGCCGCCGCCGCCGCCCCCTCACCCTCCTCTCCTCCACTGCCACCTCCAGAACCTGCCAACCCCGCGGCTCAACAACGCTCCCGCCCATTGGGCCGCTGCCGCCCCCAACAAGCCCCGCACTGATTGGCCTCTTTCTCCTCCGTGTCTCTCTCTCCTCCTCCCCGCCCCGGCTCCTCCACTAGAGACGGCGGCGCCCCTCCGTGCGCGGCACTTGCCTGGCTAAGTCGCGGCGGGAGGGCCGCCANGGCTGGCGCTGCAGTGCAGCCCGCTCGCCCGGCCCGGGCCGTTAGTGTCAGCACCTTTCTTACTGAAAGGTAACAGTAGCAGGAGAGAGCGCTTGGGTTTTCACATCAAGGGTGTAGACTGGAGCTTTTTTGGGAAAGGAGAGCATTAGAGCCCTTCAGGTTTCCTTATGCAGAAGAATCCTTTTTAGTTGCCTCCACGGATTGTGGTCTTCAAGAGTTACAAGCTTCAAAGCAGTGCTCTTGGCACCATGACGTTCCAGACAAGTTTCCTAAAAATTAAAGATGTTAAATCTGTTTGTTGCTACCAGATACATGTCAAAAGGCGAGATCCTGTCTCAAAAAAGTCTCAGGTGCTTTGTGAAAATTGAGACGTAAAAGATACCATTATTTCCTTCTAGTCCTTCGTGGTATCAGTAAAAATTTTCATCTTCCCATCTGCCTTGATCACTGTTTTTAATCAAAACCTCATATTGTTGTAATTCTTTCAATAGTGTATCTATGTTAAACATATATTTCACAGCCTCATGAAATGACTGGTAAGGTGCATCTCCTTGTCCATTTATCTATCTTGTACCTGTTTATCACCATAGTTATGTTTGACTGAATTGCAGGCGACTTGAAAGGAGCTGAGGAGCCAAGTCTCTGATGTTTTTCTTCAGCTTGGTAATTGTCATGCTGCCATACCAAAATTGGCATTTACCAAACTGAGCTCTGAGCTTTTTGATGTACTCTGGAAAGTGCATGCAAGTTGGTGGACTCTGGTGTTGCTGAAGTGCATTTATAGACCTTGGAAACAATTGTTTTTCTGGCAACAAAAATTTATAGAGCTGCTTCATGAATGTAGTGGAGGTGGTGACTTACAGCACAGTGACGATTAAGTCTGCACAGTTTGCCTTATTGTGCTTAATCACCAACTTCTGACATGCAGCAAAAAAAGTCTCTTAGCTCTTTGTTCTACAGTGTACCGTGTACAATGTAGAAGGTGCCTTTATGTGCAGTGTTACAGGCTTTGGAATAATTCTTGTAATCTCTCTGTTTTTTTTCTGCACAAGGTGTTGTTCTTTGCAAGCATGTGAAAATAAGCTGCTACTCTCTGAGAAATCAAAAGCTCCTATCTTTTCTTTTAGGTATGGGGCATGGAAACGAACAAGGCCATGGCCACAGCCACGGCCATACCAAAATGGAGCTCCCCGACTACAGGCAGTGGAAGGTAGAGGGTACTCCACTGGAGAAGGTCCAGGAAATGCTGGCTAAACGGGGTCTCAGAGATCCGTGGGCTCGGTAAGTATGGGAGCCTCAGAAATAACCTGGGTATGTTGTCTTATAGCATCAACTGGACTTTTGTCATTGCAGATTATTCTTTCTTTAGTAAGACCGGTGAAAATGCATCTAGGATATATTAGTCAGAACTTCAGTTAAGTGTTTATTTACTTTTTGCCATGGAGGTCACCTAATCCAGTCTTCACGTTTGGCAAGGCACTCTTCTACTTTGTGATGCTCCATGATGATACAGATCACCACAATGACCAATACCTCATCCACCAGAACACATATGTACTATTATGTTGTGCACGCATGAGTAAGCCTGTCCCTTCTCCGTAAAGAGGTTGTGTGCTCAGATCTTGCTGAGGTTGATGGAACATTGACATTCTGTGTAGAAATCGCATTCCTCATCTGCAACAGGAGGTCGTTATTTGAAAAGAAGAAATACAGTAGTATACAACATGGAATTCAATTCAGCTGTGAATTTCATGTTGCTAAGCAGGGAATGACATAATGGAAGATCAGATTTTTACCTCCTAAGTTGTTCCACTCTACAATGAATACATCCCCTTTTTTAGCTAGAGTAATTCTGGATCATTTAGGCAGCTGTTACAACAAGACTTAATATATTTCTCCTACATCATGAATTATGTAACGCTTTGCTCAAGCACTCTTTAATCTTGAGGAATAAAAATGCTAAATATTATTGCGCTGTGTAGTCTGGTTCTTCTGTAAGAGAAAAGCTGCATGAGCAAACTATTCCAGGAACTTTCATAGAAAAGGCTTTACTTCAGATAACTACTAGAAGAATGTAAAGGCAAACATCTGTTAAAAAGTTCATACAATCATAGAATTGTCAGGGCTGGCAGGGACCTTAAAGATCATTTAGTTCCAAACCCCTTGCCATGGGCAGGGACACCTCCCACTAGATCAGGTTGCTCAGATCCCCAGCCAGCCTGGCCTTAAAGGCTTCCAGGGATGGGGTTTCTACCACCTCCCTGGGCAACCGGTGCCAGTGTCTCCCCTCCCTCATGGTGAAAAACTTCTTCCTCATGGCTAATCTGAATCTACCCAGCTCTAGTTTTGCTCCATTCCCCCCAGTCCTACCACTACCTGACATCCTAAAAAGTCCCTCCCCAGCTTTCTTGTGGCACCCTTAGGATACTGGAAGGCCACAATAAGGTCTCCTTCGAGCCTTGTCTTCTCCAGACTGAATAACCCCAACTCTCTGTTGTTACATGCTATAACCTCTGGAAGGGTTTGGGATTGACAGCACTTTTTTCCTTCCTTTGAAACAGTTTAAGGCTATAAGCAGAGAGTAAAACATAGTTTTGATTATGATAAGAATCATTTGAGATGTGAGTCCTTAGGATTATCAGTTACTAATGACTTTTCCAGGCCTGGGTCACATTTATGTTGCCTCCATTTCTGTGGAGTGCAAGCAGTGTTAGCTTTTTTTTTTTCCCTTTGCTTCAGATAAAATTATTATCAGCAAGCAATAGGCTTGTTCCCATTTTAAAAAATGGACACATTTAATATCATAAATTTAGTGTAAACTGACCTGACTTTTAGTGCACAGACTTCAAAGTACACTGTTCAGGAAGTGCTCCAAAACAGCAAACTGGAAAAGAGCTTGTGTAACATTTGTTGCCCCTCCTAATGTTTTGCTGGTGAAAGAATGGGATTGAGCCCATTATGTGAGGAGTTGAAATAAGGAGCAAAGTCAAACTGAGATGATCCATGGCAGGGGAGTTGGAACTAGGTGATCTTTAGGTTCCCTTCTAGCCCAAACCATTCTATGATTCCTCCTGAACTGTAAATTTTATGTAAGGTGATATTTCAGTTCCACAGGATGAGTACAAGTATCATGCCAATCTTCCTTAACAAAGGAGAAATTAAAGTATCAAGTTATTTGCTTCAGTATTCTGGAAGAAGATTGCATTATTAATATCTTGCACTGGAAGTCTTGAAAAAACAGTCCTTGCAAGGGCTCCCTTCTTTGATATATGTTAAGCTCCTTTTGCCAGGAGATCCGCTTTCCACCTTTGTAGCAAATGCACATTAATGTACATGTTCAATGCGGAATAAGCTGTGTGAAAGATGTCATATTTGAAAACCTAAGTCTTTATCCACTAGTATCCTATACTGGCATCAAGAAGATACTCTTGCCTGCCAGTGTGCTTTCATCCTGAGGAACAGAAACCATCTGCACAAAGGGATTATCTATGAACATACATACTTGACCCCCTTGTTTAAAAAACCTGTATCTTCTTAAACGATAGTTCTGATTTTATTGTTTGTTTCTGTGCAAATGTGTTGGTTTTTTCATTTTCTTAAGGAATTTAAGTCCTTAGAGACGGACAGTTTCTCTCTTCTACAGATTCCACTGGTTGCGGTACACATAAATATGTGTAGTCAGTGATAACAGTGACTAACATTTCAGTAAGTGTGCGTTGAAAACAGTAAGACAAAACAACATGAGGTTTGTAAATATTGTGTAGGTTTTTAGCTAAACGTAATCTTTTCAGCTTGTGGGGTTTGTCTTCAAGCAGTTTTAGCAGGCCTTTCTGACTCTAGTGTAGTAGTGTTACATTGTAAAACAGAAAGTGCCTCCACACCAGGATGAGTTTTCTATGTCTGGAAAAAACTTTCCCTGTTAAGATTTAACCCTGCTAGATACTGTCTAGCAGAGGGACTACACTTTGTAGTTACTCCATCTCATGCATATGAGGTTTTGATTAAAAACAGTGATCAAGGCAGATGGGAAGATGAAAATTTTTACTGATACCACGAAGGACTAGAAGGAAATAATGGTATCTTTTACGTCTCAATTTTCACAAAGCACCTGAGACTTTTTTGAGACAGGATCTCCCCTTTTGACATTCTGATTTTGTTTCAAACAGTAAAAAGGGAAGACAAGAATTACATAAGTTTAGGGAGGTGAATTCTGTACATTGCTTGCTGATCTTACTAAATTGTATGCATAAAGGGTTAGAGTTAATATCCTGAACTTCACTTGTTACTCAACTCATAGAAATGTTGCAGTGTCAATGTGTATCTAGTTGCAATACCTTCATCTTTCTTTCCCAACAAAGATAATTCCTCTTAATGTTTATCAATGTGGCTCCACTGATCTTGTTTTATTCTTTTGGTTTCATTTTTCTTCTAGTAATGAAGCCTGGAGATATATGGGTGGCTTTGCAAAACCTGTCACCTTAACGGAAGTCTTTACTAGGGGACTCAAGTGGGGATTTGCAGCTTTCGTCGTAGCTCTTGGCATTGAATACACACTGTTTCCTCCAAAGAAGAATGGAGGCCATCACTAAAGGTCAAATGTGACAACATCTACTCATTACTAAGCTGAACCATACATAAGCCTGCTGTTCACACTGTACTTAAAATGTGCATATTAAAGTCTACCACAGGCAAAAACATGTTTCTTTGATTTTATTATGCATCTATGGAAGGATCAAAAAACATCGCCAGAGCAAATTTAGGTGACTTTAGTCTGGGGAGAAAAATAAGACATAAATAAGCTCTTGGGTTTGCTGTACCACCCTGCAGAGAACAGGGGAAGCCATCAGCCCAGGTCTTTACTAACTGAAATTGAGAAATCATGTTGCTTTTAAGAGACAAAAAAGTATTGTGTTGAATAAAGGTTTAGTAACAATTATTTGCTGGTAAGCCATAATGAATGACTTGTCATTTCTTAAAAGTATAATTTGTTACTATTGATTATTATGTCTCTAAATAAAAAGAACTATTGTCTTAAAGCTTTAAAAAGTACGCAGAACTGCCTCAAAGTATATGAAAATAACGAAGCTTATACTTAATGCTATTAAAGACTTAATTAATTTGGCAGACACTATGCACCAAAATAATCTGCTGTGTAATACCCAGAAATTAAAAATTACATCGCTGCCACATTTACTAAGCAAAGTAGAATGTTTCACTCAGCAGCAACTGTACTGTATCCTAATATGAATTCCAAGATATTTTAGTGTAATGTGAAAAAAAGAACAATCACTTTTTTTCTTTGTCTTGGTGTATTAAGTTCTAAATTTGTAGTAGTACCTTTAATAATTTGTTTTAAAATTCCTATTTTCTCCTTAAGTTATCTAACAGCTTCTGGAGTGTTTTAAGAATGCCTGGAGTGAGGATTATAGGAGAAAAGGGCCTGTTGGCTGTGTATGTCCTCTGCAGTGCTAGGAATTGGAATTGGCTGAATATCCTATTGTGAATTTTGTTATGCCATTAGTAACATAAGATAAGGAGAGTGTACTATCTAATTTTTCAATCCCAACAACAGGATATCTGTGTCACTAAACACAAAAGCAAAATTAGACAAACAAGCAAGAAACTTAAAGTGCCACATTGTGTACATGTCACGATCACTTTGTGTAATTCC